>CANNZV010006376.1:0-18506 GCA_947561585.1 Caprella mutica
CCGCAATTTCTAACGCCGCTAATTGCTGTTTAAGTTCAACTTCATTATTTCCTTTTAGGATAAATAATTTTTGGGACATCAACGTGTCGGACACTTTGAAAATGTCCGACACGTTGGTACCTAACTCGATGTTTGTTTTTTTTACTTCTTTGATGTTTGAAGATTGTATCTTCAAACCTATATTCTTTCCAATGACTACAGCATCTCTATTATTGTTTAACCAAGGTCTAGCTGCATTTCTCCCATTCGGCAAAAAACGATGATGTAAACATAAAGTAGCTTTTATCAAATCTGCAATTCCGGAAGCTGCACAAGTATTGCCAAAATTTTCAGAAGCATCAAAAATAACAGCCGTTTTCCATTCCTCTTTTGCTTTGATGAAGCCATCTATAACCCCATATATTTTATCATTTTTCGCTTGTTCAACACGTTTCAATACAATTGCCCCTGCTCCTTCTCCAAAAATTTGTCCTTGTTTTTGCTGATTTCGCAATAATACATTTTCCAAACTTCCAGCAAAATCAACGCCTCCAACTACAACGGCATCTACTTCTCCTAATGCCAACATGTTCTGTGCAATCTCCAATGCCTTAAATACCGAATTGTCTCCAGCCGAAACGGTAAATGCAGGCCCATTAAAATCCCATAAAGCAGCAATTCTACTTGCCATAATATTTCCTACAAAACTCGTATGTTGACTTGGTGTTTGTGACCCTTCTCTAAAATAGGCGACATCTTTGCATTGTTCTTCTAATGTTTTCAACTCTTCCTCCGTCAACTCAATTCCACTTTTTTCCAAAGCCGCTTTTAACTGCCAAGTCAAATCCCATCTAGCCAAATAATGATGAATCGCCAGTTCCGCTTCCATTGCAATTAAGACCGCTACATTTTGGCTTTCTGACAATCCTGCATCCTTGATAGCATTATCTGCTACTTTTAGAATCAATGCTTGTTGCGGTTCTAAAGTCTCGGCCTCTTTTGGTTGAATTTTATACCGTAACAGGTCTATTTCAAAATTGTCAATGTATGCGCCTTTAGGTGCTTTTCCATCTGTGAAACCAAAGTCTTTTAGTAGTTTTTCATTCGCATCAAATCCTTTCCATCGTTCTTTTGGTAGATCTGTAAACTGCTGTTTGCCTTCGTAAATGGTTTGGTAGAAATCGTTTAGGTTGGTGCAGTTTCCAAAGTGGGCGTCCATGCCTATTATGGCGAGTGATTGTTGTTTGACCTTCAAAGTTTTCAAAACTTGGGAAGTCTCTTTATTTAGCGAATTAAACTTCCCAAGTCTTGAAGACTTTTTAAGTTTTGAGAATCGACTACCATCCTCCACAACCATATGCGCATTAGTTCCCCCAAATCCAAAGGAATTTATCCCTGCTTGTCGATTCTCGCCCTTCCATTGAGTGGGTGCTAAAATCATTTGTTCTTTGCTAATCCAACCGTTCTCTGCTTTGACCGCCTTTTCCAAATTAATATTCGATGGAATGACTTCTTTTTCCATTGCCAATAAAACCTTTAACAAACCTGTCATCCCTGCTGCGGTCAACAAATGTCCCATATTGGATTTGACTGAGCCTAATAGGGGTTTGGTTTTATGCTGTTCAAAAAAAATCAGCAATGGAATTTAATTCCGTTACATCGCCTAAAGGGGTGCCTGTGGCATGACATTCTAAATAAGACGTGTTTTGGGGTAAAATTTGGTCTAAATCATAAGCTCTTTCAAAAGCTAGTTTCTGACCTTTGGGATTGGGACTTAATAAAAATTTACCTCGCCCGTCATTGGATAAGCCTATACCACCTATTACACCTAGAATCTTATCCCCATCTCTTTGAGCATCTTCCAATCTTTTTAAAACGACCATACCTGCTCCTTCAGAAGAGACTAACCCTGCGGAATCATCATCTAGAGGTACAAATTTTTCACCATGGGGTGCATAAGCATGAAAAATCGAGAACCCCATATGTATAAACAATTGGTCGGATGCACAAACCGCACCTGCTAACATCATATCTGTCTTTCCCAACATCAATTCATCACAAGCCAGTTTTATGGCATATAACGAAGTTGCGCAAGCCGCATCCAAGGCATAATGTGTACCTCCCAAATCTAAAGCCTCGACCACCATTTGAGATGGTGTATACTCCATAATTCCTCCTTTGGGTGTTTCTTTTTGATGATGGTCGGGTATTGTAAAGTGCTTATCTTTTAATAATTTCCTTAATGCTTGGGTTGTCGTTTCTGTATATACTGAAGCTAATTTTTTATGAGAAGTGCCAGTCGGAAATGATAAATTTCCTAAAATCAATCCACACTTTTTAAGTAATTCTTTATTTCCAAAATAGCCTGCATGTACTAATGCTTCTTTGGCTACGTATATTGACCATTGATATAATTTATCCTGCTCTGATAAAAAATTAGCAGCTAACCCATAACCCTTTGGGTCAAATTCAAAATTGCGAATATAGCCTCCTCTTAGGGAATAGGTTTTGTCCACTATTCCTTTACCCGGTTGATAAAACTTATCTGGATTTACACCAAAGTCTTCCTCGGTTGCCATACTAGTTAGGTCCTTTTTTAGAATAAGGTTTGACCAAAACTGTTCGTTGGTAGCCGAACCAGGAAAGAGACCTGACATGCCTATAATTGCTATTTTATTTTTCATCTATTATTAATTCCAAATTATATTCAAATACCTTTATAGTTAACGCTAGAATCAATTTTCACTACCGTTCTTAGTCAAATTTCTGAGTATCTAAAAAGGGTTTCTTAGCGATTAAGTTAAGAAATGAGGATAAAAACCGGTTAATACGCTACTCTTGCAAAGAAAAAAAAGTATAAAAAAAGTACTTTTTTAAAAAACCCTATTTTTTATTAGTTTTAATATTTTTTTTACAAATATCTATTAATCAGCTATTTACATAATTATGTCACCTTTTGTTTACCTAAAATATTCAAGGTGTTACTTTTAGTAACCATAAAAATTGTACTACATGTTTAATTTTTATTTATCATTGTATCAGAAAAGAAAAACACTTGAAAATTTTATTTCATTTTATAGTTGTTTTCTAAAAATTAAATGACAATAATTTTCAACAAGCTAAAAATTACTTTAAGATATATAAGAATAGCCTTTAATGATTCTCTCTTTATTCAGCAAGATTTCTTTACGAAATCTTGCTATTTTTATAGTTGTTTTCTAAAAATTAAATAACAGTAATTTTCAACAAACTAAAAATTACTTTAAGATATATAAGAATAGCCTTTAATGATTCTCTCTTTATTCAGCAAGATTTCTTTACGAAATCTTGCTATTTTTTTGCCCGCTAATGCCATTCAGTAATTTAGCGGTTACCATTCCACCTGTTTTCCGCATTTAAGACTAGTACCAACACACCATTACTATTAATTTTCAACGGATTCTTTTTCCGTTAGCCCCCTGAAATTTTAAACTAATTATGTGCTGGTACTTATATCAGCTTTTTTAGGAACTATTGGTCATTGCACCGTTTGATTGACAATAGATTGTCTAGCGGCCCAGCGTAACGATACTAGTGGTATTATTAATTGAACCAATTGTCCTTACAAGATGGTTTTGCCTACCTCGCTTTTCTAGGATTTGATTATTGGTGCTATCTGATTTATTATTTTTTCTCGAATACCACCTCCAAACATAAGTCAGGTCACCCACTTTTAAAGCGGTAGCTTTGATTACCAATTCTTTTTGAAATAAATTCATATTGTTTGATGCAATAAATAGTACAAATAGTACAAAAAACAGGAAAAAATAAAGATAAAACCTGTTAATACACTACTCTCTCAAAAAAAAAAAAGTATAAAAAAAGTATTTTAAAAAAATAATCTATTTTTTATTCATTTTTATTTTTTTTACAAACACCTATTAATCAGCTATTTACATAATTATGTCACCTTTTGTTCACCTAAAATATTCAAGGTGTTACTTTTAGTAACCATAAAAATTGTACTACATGTTTAATTTTTATTTATCATTGTATCAGAAAAGAAAAACACTTAAAAATTTTAATTCATTTTATAGTTGTTTTCTTAAAATTAAATGACAGTAATTTTCAACAAGCTAAAGATTACATTAAGATATATAAGAATAGCCTTTAATGATTCTCTCTTTATTCAGCAAGATTTCGTAAAGAAATCTTGCTATTTTTTTGCCCGCTATTGTGATTCCATAATTTATCGACTACCATTCCAAATCTTTACTCACAGTAACTGCGGCTCCTTTAGTTACTAAATAAACTTTTCCATCTGCATCGTAGGTCGTACAATTTGCCACTAGTTTAAAAGCTGAATTTTCCACAATTTCTATATGTACAAATAATTCTTTTTCGAATAATACCGGCTCATAAATAGTTGCCGATACGGTCGCTAAAGGTAAGCTCTTTGCTCCTGCATGATATTTTTGTACCCAAATCACCATCCCTTGATATTGTATATCAGAGAAAAATGTATTCACCGTACGTACCGGAAATTGTCCCTGCGCTTCTACTGAAACATCTGGTGCTTTGCAGGACATCACTATCTGGTTTTCATTCCAATCTAATATCTGTGTTATGCCTTGAAAATAACGGCCATGAAAAAGAGAACCATCCAAATACAAATGGTCACCTGAAGTCACTTTATAATTCTTGTCTATAGACGCAGTAAATTTAGGTGCATCCAAAATTGCTTTTTTGTTAACCAAAGTCACCTTAGATTTATAATGATAAGTTGGTAACTTTTTGTCCTTTGGTTGGCTAGATACCGTTGCTTCAAAAACTATTTTATCTGCTGATTTGGCTAATTCTTTTAATGTCAAAGTATAAGTCTTTGCTATACCTTGTTTATCATCAAACACCACCCCTTTAAACAACTGCATATTTTCTACCTGAAATACTCGAAAGTCAGGGAATAGCTTCTCGCAGCTTTGAGCCATCCATCCTCCAGCATTCACCACTGGTAAAACCGCACTTCCTTGAATGACATGGTGATATAAAAATGGATTGTCTCTTAAAGTAACCGTTCTCTCTATTTTGTAGGTACGCAGGTCTTCACTAATATGACTGATGCCTGCTGGTAAAGTACCACCTATGACCACCTGAGGCTCATTAAAGTAATCGCTACTTAACTCATTGACACACATTGCTGTACCTCCTTCACTATTGACTAAACTGACTCCTGCTGCTTCAAACTGCTTTTTCAAGGCTTCACTAACCATTCCGCCGTCCCATGCACCCCAGTTGATGGCAGATACATGAGTATTTGGATGATTGGTTTTAAATAAATGTGCAGCAGAACTTAGTATTTCATTGGCTATTGCATAATCGGTTTGTCCAACATTGCCATAAAATCCTGCAACGGAGGAAAATAAAATTAAATGGTCTAATTTATGGATATTCACACTTTGCAATAAACTTAATAGCCCATCTAACTTCACAGATAACACATTATCAAAATCTGTTTCGGTTTTGTCTTGGATGTACTTATCTGCCAATCTTCCTGCTCCATGAATCACTCCTGTAATAGCTCCTAATGTTGCTGTAATTTTTGATAAGGCTCCTTTAAAACTAGCTGCATTCGTCACATCTCCTTTTAAATAAACCGCTTCTGAACCATAACTTGCCAATTCATCTAATGTGCCTTGCACTTCTTTTTTAGAAATAATTTGGTTATAAATAGATTTTACTTTTGGCAAACTTGGTGCTTCTCCTTTTTCTTTCAAATCGGTCATAATCAACCGTTTCAACACGCCTTCATTATTTTCATTTATGGCAAATGCAGGAATTTCGAAATCATTGGACGAACGACCTAGCAAAATAAATTTACATCCAAAGGTTTTAGCTATTTCTTTAACACAAGTTGCGGTTACTCCTTTTGCCCCTCCACTGACCAAAAAGACAGCATCTTTGGTAACTGTCGTTTGAATGGTCCGGTTTTCTTTTACTACCACAGGGCTTGCTATGATGGTTGCTCGTCCTGTTCTTGAAAATGCTGTTTCCAAAATAGACACATCTGCATCATGCAATTCGGCTATTACTTGATTCGATTTCTGCTCAGTCGGCAATTCGTACTCTAAATCAACTGCTCTACAAAACACACTAGACCATTCTAAATTGAGAGACTTGACCAAGCCTCTCAAACCTCCAGCCAATATGGACACATCCCCCCTTTTACCATGCCCTAGTCGACCATCCATTTGACTGACTGTCAAAAAATTTGCCCTTTGTAGCGCACCTAACTCATTTAAGGATGCTTGCAAATGTTTTGCTAATAAGAAAACGGATTTTACAATGAGTTTTTCTGTCTGAAAATGTTGAGCGAAATTGCCGTTTTGGAAGGTTAAATGTGGGTGTAAATGAATAAACGTTCCAACTTTACCATATTGCTTTTCGATGGTCTGTAAAGCAGCAGCAATTGCTTCATCAGCATTAGTGGTTAAAGTGACCGCATTATTTTGAATTTGATTTTTTACTACTTGTGGCAAGTTTAACACTACAACCTTGTTGCCTTTGCTCTCCAACAACTTAATTGTTTCGGTTGTAAAAGCAGTGCCTTCGTTGGTCACCAAGGTAATATGTGTATCGGGTAAGGTAAAGGTTAATATATCGGGTTGCGGTAAGTATTGGAGACCTACTTTATGTCTTCCAACCCCATGAAAAGTAGTCGTTTTAGCAGAGGTAGAAACTACCTTTTCGGTAGTTTCTACTTGACTTATTACTTCTATATTTTTAGTATCTGAAGTTAGGCTAGGACTTTTTTTTTACCAGTTTGAGAAATGTAATCCACGATTTGTCCCAACGTTCTCAACTCTGTCAAATCGTTTGGATTGATACCCGATACTTCTGGGTAATCCTCTGTCATCGCCCCGAATATCTCTACTCGCTTGATGGAATCTATACCCAAATCCGCTTCCATATCCATGCTCAATTCCAACATCTCTGCTGGATAGCCTGTCTTCTCAGAAATGACTGTTAATAAAATAGTTTCCATCTTCGACTTGTCCATAGAACTTGATGCTGGCTGCTGATTATTAACTACTGGTTGAGAAGTCGCCACTGGCGCAGAACTGCTGATTGTCACTTGCTCGCTACCAACAACCTCACCTGCTTTCCCCGCCAAATAATCTACTATCTGTCCTAATGTTCTCAACTCTGTCAAATCATTCGGATTGATACCCGATACTTCTGGGTAATCCTCTGTCATCGCTCCAAATATTTCTACTCGCTTGATGGAATCTATCCCTAAGTCCGCCTCCATATCCATGCTCAACTCCAACATCTCAGCTGGGTAGCCTGTCTTTTCAGAAATAACTGTTAATAGGATATTTTCTAACTTTTTGGTATCCATGCCGCTACTAGATGCTGGTTGCTGGATACTAGTTGCTGGCTCTGGCGTATTGCTAACCTCGATAGCTATCGGGGACTGCGCACTGCCAACTGAACCACCTGCTTTCCCTGCCAAATAATCTACTATCTGTCCTAATGTTCTCAACTCTGTCAAATCATTTGGATTGATGCCTGATACTTCTGGGTAGTCCTCTGTCATCGCTCCGAATATCTCTACTCGCTTGATGGAATCTATACCCAAATCCGCCTCCATATCCATGCTCAACTCCAACATCTCGGCTGGATAACCTGTCTTTTCGGAAATAACTGTTAATAGGATATTTTCTAACTTTTTGGTGTCCATTCCGCTACTAGATGCTGGTTGCTGGATACTAATTGCTGGCTCTGGCGTATTGCTAACCTCGATAGCTATCGGGGACTGCGCACTGCCAACTGAACCACCTGCTTTCCCTGCCAAATAATCTACTATCTGTCCTAATGTTCTCAACTCTGTCAAATCATTTGGATTGATACCTGATACTTCTGGGTAATCCTCTGTCATCGCCCCGAATATTTCTACTCGCTTGATGGAATCTATACCCAAATCCGCCTCCATATCCATGCTCAACTCCAACATCTCTGCTGGATAACCTGTCTTTTCGGAAATAACTGTTAATAGGATATTTTCTAACTTTTTGGTGTCTATGCCGCTACTAGTTGCTGGTTGCTGGATACTAGTTGCTGGCTCTGGCGTATTGCTAACCTCGATAGCTATCGGGGACTGCGCACTGCCAACTGAACCACCTGCTTTCCCTGCCAAATAATCTACTATCTGTCCTAATGTTCTCAACTCTGTCAAATCATTTGGATTGATGCCTGATACTTCTGGGTAGTCCTCTGTCATCGCTCCGAATATCTCTACTCGCTTGATGGAATCTATGCCTAAGTCCGCCTCCATATCCATGCTCAACTCCAACATCTCTGCTGGATAGCCTGTCTTCTCAGAAATGACTGTTAATAGGATATTTTCTAACTTTTTGGTATCTAAGCCGCTACCTGTTGCTGTTTCAACTACCGTTTCTACTGTCTTTGTCACTTTTACCGCCTCTGTCAAGCGAGTGCTTGGAGCTACAGCAGCAATCTTTTCTTCTACTATGGGTGCAAATTTTGGCTTAGAAGTCGCTACTAAATGTGCATGTCCATTACCGTTTCCATTGCTATACCCATTTCCATTAGTTGGCTTCAATAGAGCAGATTGAGCATTTTTATTGCCCAATTGCTGCGAAAGCATGCTAATTAATTGATTGGATTGTTGATTTTGTTCACTTAAAAAGCGTTCAAACAATTCTAAAGATTTGGTTTGCTGTGTTTTAAAGTGTTCAACTGTATTTTGTAGCAATTGCAAAGTCTCTTTATTCATGTCTTCTTCGTTATTATTTTGATAGATAACTTTTTCTATAATTTTTTCAACAGGTACTTCTATTATTTTTTCAATCTCTACGATTTTTTCCACTTCTTTGATGATTGGTTTTTCAATGGTGCTGGAACCTCCACCTTGGATTTTAAAGCCATCATTCATCACATCTACATAGGCCTTTTTTGTTGGAGGACTTACATAATTATGACCACCTAACTTGACATTTAATTTAGTAATTTTTGCTTCCGTTTTCGCTGGCTTTTTATACACATCAATTTCACTGATTCCTACTCCTAACACACGCAACTGTATGGCTGCTTGACGCAATTGTAAATCACTATTGTTTTTAGCTCTTGCGTTTAGGGCAACAGCATAAAAATCTTGTCCTTTTAATATGTCTTTTACCAAATTAGTCAATATGCCTTTAGGGCCAAACTCTACAAAAATTCGTCCACCAGCTTGATACATATTCTCTACCTGATTTTTAAACAACACAGGTTTTAAAATATGCCCTTGCAAAATATTTTGAATAGCTGCGGTATCATTTGGATAAGCATTACTTGTAGTATTGGAATAAACAGGAATTTGTGGACTATTAAATTTTTGACTAGCTACGAAAGCTGCAAACGGTTTTTGTGCATGACCGACAAACTCCGTATGGAATGCTGCCGAAACAGGTAATGGAATAACCGTAAAACCATTTGTCTTCAAAGTCTTTGCTGCACTATCAATAGCAGCATTACTTCCACCTAAGATGACTTGGTTAGTAGAATTGACATTGGCAATCGTTACGCCCTGTAAGTTTGTAATCGCTTGTTCGACTTGAGCCAAAGGTGCTTTTACAGCCAACATTGTTCCTGTTTCTGCATTTGGATTGGTCGCCGCCATTGCTGCACCTCTTGCTCTTGCTAAAGCCAAAAAAGTAGCATCATCATAAACACCTGCTGCCCACAATGCTGTCAATTCGCCGAAACTATGCCCAGCGGTAAAGTCGGATTTAAAACCAGCTTGTTGCAATATTTTGTATAAGCCCATACTCAATGTACCAATAGCAGGTTGAGCATTTTGGGTTTTTGTCAATTCAAGTTGTTGTGTTTTTTCCGCTGCTTTATTGAAAACAGGTATTGGGAAAACTGTTTTCGTCAATTTGTCCTTACCTTCTTTTTCAAAAACAGTATCTATTTTTTCAAAACTTTCTAATAATGGAGGAAAAGCGTTAGCCACTTCTTTCCCCATACCCACATATTGAGCACCTTGGCCTGAAAATAAAGAGACTACTTTTGTATTCTCAGCGACTCCACTGGCTCTAAAATAAATGCCTTTAGGGTGTTCCCAATTCGATGCCCCGCCTTCTATATTTTTGATAGCTATTGCTAAAAACGCTTTGCATTCTTCTGCGTCTGTTGTCACAAAACCTAGTCTTGCTTGGTGGGGTGCAATTACGCCTTTATTACTTAAATTTACTAAAGACTTAAATCCCTTTTCTCCTTCTTTTTCAATATTTTCTAAGCCATTTTGGCAAATTGTCAATAATTCATTAGGTGTACTTGCGTTCAGCAAAATGGATTGAAAAGGTTGATGAATTCTATAAGTTGATTGTTGCGACTTGGTATATTCTTCCATCGCTATATGAACATTAATGCCGCCAAAACCGAAAGCACTGACACTGGCTCGACGAGGTGCTTGACTGCTCATCCAAGGCCTAGCCGCCGTATTGATGTAAATAGCAGAATTTTCTATATCAAACTTGGAATTTGGTTGCTCGACATTGATAGTCGGTGGCAACACTTTATGGTGCAGCGCTAAAATTGTTTTGATAATTCCCGCTGCACCTGCTGCAGCTTTGGTATGTCCAATTTGAGATTTGACAGACCCCAATGCGATATGCTGCTTTTTGGGATTGTCTTTTCCAAATACCATTTGCATGGAATTGAATTCTGTTGGGTCTCCCGCTCCAGTACCTGTTCCGTGCGCTTCTAATAATCCTACTGTCTTTGGGTCAAAACCTGCCTCTTCATAAGCTCTTTCAATCGCCATGGCTTGACCGGAAGAACGAGGTGCATAAACGGATTTGAATCGTCCATCACTACTCGTCCCTACTCCTTTGATAACTGCGTATATCTGGTCACCGTCTCTTTCTGCATCGGCTAATCTTTTCAGTACAATCATCCCCAAGCCTTCTCCAATCAACATCCCATCTGCTTTATCACTAAATGGGCTGATGTTTCCTGATTTTGAGAAAGCAGGTGTCTTAGAAAAAGACATATACATAAACGGTGAATTGTCCGTATCGACTCCACCTGTTAACATCATATCTGCGCGACCTTCGACCAATTCACTCAATGCCATTTTGATAGCACTTAAAGAGGCTGCACAAGCTGCATCTACTACAGAGTTGATTCCGCCAAGGTCAAATCGATTGGTGATTCTTCCTGAAATAACATTACCTAGCAAACCTGGGAAAGAGTTTTCATTCCACCCGATATAGGCTTTTTTCATTTTATCGACAATTCTGGGAATATCTGTCTCTGCAACTCCACTTGCTCTTAAGGCTTTTTCCCAAATCGGATATTGCAATCGAGCAATCAATGGCGTAATCAACTTTTGACCACCACCGACGCCTAATAATACGCCTGTCTTATCTTTTAACGCTCGTGTGAATTTAGGATTCTTTTGTCCATAGCCTGCATCTTCTAAAGCATCTCTCGCAGCTACCAACCCTAATAATTGAGAAGCATCCGTTACCTCCAAAATGTTTGGTGGCAAACCGAATTCCATTGGATTAAAATCAATATCTGGTATAAAACCACCTCTTTTACAATAGGTTTTATCTGGGGCACTCATGTCGGGGTCATAGTAATCTTCAATCGCCCAACGACTGGCTGGCACATCCGTAATACTATCCTTGGCTTGGATAATATTATTCCAAAATTCTTCTACGTTTTTGGCATCTGCAAAAAGTGCAGACATACCGATAACGGCAACGGGCGTTTTTCTAAGTGAACTATCTAAATTCATTGTATTTTTTTGAGATGTCAGACCATTTCAATGGTCAGACCGTAAAATTTTATTTATTGTCAGACGTCAGATATTACATCATCCTAAATCTGACAGTCAAAGACGGTCTGACAGCGAATCGGTCTGACCTCTCTCTTCTTTTAAATCGTTACTCGAAACAGTTCCTCCTCCATCTGCAATATCTCTAAGCCTTTTTCGGTACAAAGTCCTTTTAAATAAGGGATTAAAATACCGAAGGTTAGTCGCTCTTTACTAAATTTTTCGACAGGAAATTGATTGGTGTCTTTTAATAATTTAAGCATTACTAAGACTGTTTTAGCAGTCACCTCTACATCCATATCTTTTACAAAAACACCATCTTCGATGCCCCATGCTGCTAAATCAGCTAGGTTCTGATGGGCAAAATTTCCCGTTTTTCTATAAGATTCATTCAATAAGCCTGGATAATAATGCAAGATGTCATTGAAAAAATTTGGATTGACCACGTTCGCTCTTCTAATTATGTGGTAAAACAATTTTCCCATTGCCTCAATCGCATTGTCTCCTTCTTGAATCATCTGCTCATTCTCTGCTTTTACTTTTTCGTGATAAACGGCAAGACATGCTTTCAATAAAGCCGTTTTGTCCGGAAAAAATTTGTAGACCGTGCGTTTAGAAGTATGAAGTTCTTTCACAATTCGGTCAATCGTAACCGATTTTACTCCATTTTTAAGGAATAATTTTGTGGCTACTTGTATTATTCTTTCTTCTTGAGTAATCATTTCTTTTCCAATTTATGTCCCTCTATTATTCAAAAAAAACATCTCATAATACTTGTGGTAATATTTTTGTTTCAATAGTACCACGCAAAGAACAGTATTTTTTTCCAATTTCTTATCATAGATTTAAAAAATTAACACAAAAAGGGGAATTTATTTTTAAAGATGCTATTTTGGGTGTTTACAAACCAAATTAATTAAGAGCATGTCTAAAAGAGTCGTTACTACTCATTACTAAAAACAAGAATTTATGTCAATATCTCGGGCTTACCTCCTTATACTGGTATTCGCAGTTGCACAATGGTCCTGCGCCAATCAAAAAATCATAAACCCTAGTCCTAAAATTGGTTTTGATATCAATGCAATTGACAAAGATGGATTAATTGGTCCACCTGACGGAAAAGTATCACTTAGCTATGAGTTTTGTATCCCTGCCGAAAATAAATATATCAATGCAGTTCGGCAAATTGACCCCAGCGTGAAGTTTCATAAAAAATCAAAAGGGCGAGTGGGCTGTAGCAAAATGGAATGGCTGTGTATCGGGAATACGGAACAAGAATATCCACGAATGAAAATTCAACGATTGGCAGAGTTGACCTATATAAAGCGAATCCAACGGACTTATTTTGAGTGAATCCTTGCTAAATTTAAGACTTCTATTTTTTTAATTAATATATAACATTATTTAGTCATGTTCGATTAAAAAATACCGTGAAGAAATTATTCTTATAAATTTTGTTCATTTACTTTTTTTATTTGTACTTTGAGGACTTACTATCGAGTAAATAATAACTTAGTTTAATGATTGATTAATTTTTTGCTCAATCCTTAAATTTTCTATTTATCGCTATATTTTTATAAAAATTTATATTAGAAAACTACCAAAAATCATTAACATGGCTACACATGTCATAATTATTTATGCTTCCCACTCCAAGCCTAAACCCTTAACTATTCAAGATGACGAAGGGCATTTTGCAAATACTTCCGAAGGTAATGCTAGACTAACCACCGAAGTCAATGTTGGAGATACCGTTAAATGGGTCGTATCAGGAGATATCTCTGAAATTATTAGTATCGAAGACAAATCCTTACCTGACAATTTATTTAAGGATGGTTTTACCAAAAATCCAGACGGCTCTATGCAAGCTACTGTTTCTCCAAATGCAGCTAATGTTGTTTTAGAGAAATATAATATCCACTACAGATTAAATGGGTTAGAATATATAGAAGACCCTAAGATTTCAGTAGACCCTAAAAATTAAAAGCCTAAAACACTACCGTGACTTTTCTTTTAATCAAATCTATTAGTAGAAAAAAGGCTTTTTTAAAATTAGCCTTTTTTCTATTTATTTCTACTGCTCTATGTGCACAGAATCAATCTATCTCTGATAGTCTTGAAATAATATACGAACAGGCTAATTATCCAAAAAACCAACAATTATCATTGCTTGAACAACTAGCTTTTAATCATCCTAACATCGAAAAAAAGCTATTTTACAGCAATCAACTGATAGCAGCTGCCGAGCAACTTGATTCCATCCAGTATTTATATTTTGGTCATTTTTTAAAAGGAAATGCGCTTAAATTAAAGAGTGAATTAACCAGTGCGTTGAAGAGCTATCTGGAATGTACGAAGTATGCGACTGCTAGTAATAATGACTTAGGAGATGTTTACATGGCAATTGCTGATGTCTATTCTATCATAGGAAACAATACTAACTCCATAGAATATTACAACAAATCCATAGAAATTTTAAGGCAATTAAATGAGGATTCTATTAGTATTGCATCTTCTCTATTAAATGCAGGAGATGAATATTTTAACAGTAACAAGTTGGATACTGCCTTACTTTATACAAAAGAAGCTGGTGTTATTTTTAATAAAAAAAATTACCCGCTTGGGCGTGCCTATAGTCTTGGCAATATGGGGATGATATTTGCCAAACAGGGAAAAGATTGGGAAGCAGAAATAAATATGAATGCGGCTATCAAAATTATGGAAGGTCTTGGAGAATTTTACCCCATTGCTGTCTATCTCACTTATATTTCTGACATTTATCTGGCAAAAGGTAATAATCAACAAGCTTTGATTTATGCTAACAAAAGTTTGGAACTTGCTCGAACACATGGGCTCAAACAACAAATTAGTGACGCCAATTTAAAGCTTTCCGAGCTATACGAAAAAGCCAATAATTCCAAGCAATCGCTCCAATACTATAAAGCCCACATTGCCTATCGGGATAGTGTCAATAATATTGATGCCGTCCAAAAAATGGCAGATTTAAGAACTGATTTTGAAGTTTCTCAAAAGCAAGTCGAAGTGGATTTATTAAAAGTGGAAGAGAAAAATCAACGCTTGATTCGGATTGGGTTGACTGCTATTCTTGGACTTATTTCCGCTTTGCTTTTTTCTGTTTATCGCAATGCTCAAATCGTTGCTAAAGAGAAGAAACGGTCAGATAATCTTTTATTAAATATCCTTCCGTTAGAAACTGCAGAAGAGCTGAAAACCAATGGCAAAGTTCAAGCTAGACGGTTCGACAATGTTTCTGTTTTGTTTACTGATTTTGTAGGCTTCACTTCTTATTCTAAAGATTTGTCTCCCGAGGTTTTAGTAGAATGTATTGATTATTATTTTACCGAATTTGATAAAATCATGGAAAAGTATGGCTTAGAAAAAATTAAAACCATTGGCGATTCCTATATGTGCGCTAGTGGTTTGCCATTTTCTACTCCTGACCATGCCAAAAATATTACGCTTGCCGCTTTAGAAATTCTCGATTTTTTTAAAATAAAAGGAGGTAATAGTCCTGCTAAAGAGATACCTTTTGAAGTCCGAATTGGCATTAACTCTGGGCCTGTGGTAGCCGGTGTAGTAGGGTTTAAAAAGTTTGCTTATGACATTTGGGGAGATACCGTGAATACCGCTTCTCGTTTGGAATCAAACTCTGAATTGGGTCGTGTCAATATTTCTGAAGCAACTTATTTATTGATAAAAGAATACTTTGACTGTGAATATCGAGGTGAATTTGAAGTCAAAAATAGAGGGCTTCTGAAAATGTACTTTGTGAATGGCATATCCACTAAACTATAGTATGATTCAACAACTTGTTCAACTTGCTCAGAAAAGTCCTTTAACGTCTTATACTTCCACAAATGATTGGTCCAAGGCTTATTATCAATTGGTAAAAGATATGCCCCCATTTGAAAAAGCTGTTTTCGGCGGCTTTTCCTCCCAACAATTCAGTTTTGCTTTTATGGCAGGTTATCAAGCTGCTTTAGAGCATATGTTTCCGACTATAGCTCCGAATAAATTGAAAGCATTATGTGTTAGTGAAGCAAAAGGAGGACACCCTAAAGCTATTCAAACGACCCTTCTTGACCATCAATTAAATGGCTTTAAGACCTACATCACCGCAGGTTCAGATGTAGAACATTTATTGGTTTTATGCAAAACGGATAAAATCATCAATAGTCGACCACAACTAAAAATGGTACATCTACCAAAGTCTACGGAGCATATGGAATTGATAAATTTTGAGCTGTCTTTCATGAAAGAGGTAAAGCATGGGAAGTTAGCGTTGAAAGACACTAAAATTATCGATAGTCAAATCCTGAACGGTGATGGATTTGCTGATTATACCAAACCTTTTAGAACATTAGAGGATATTTGCGTCAGTGCTGCTTACCAAGCTATGTTATTGAGACAAGCTATTGTCCATCAATGGGCGGATAGCATAAGGGACCAAATCCTATTGAATATTTACACCTTAAAAAATTTACTTATCCTGCCACTTCTTGCTCCTGAAACACACATCTTATTAGCCGCAAATGAGACCAATTTCAATAACTTATTACCTAACATAGAAGCTAGTATTGAACAAACTGCTTCTCCTGCTTTTAAAATGGATTGGGCAATGAATAAAAGGGTTATTGGTTTAGGTGAAAAAATAAAGGGAATTCGATTGTCTAAAGCGAGGAAGCGATTTTGGGGATAATGTTACCTTATTAAATTTTTAGAATTAGAAAATCGACCTAAAGGTCGCTGAACAGGACAGGCTAAAGCACGGTACTACCTCTTTAAATTATATGCACTACAGGTGATTTTTCCAACAGATATCCCTTACTTATGAGGGTCAATTCGCTATTAATCGCCTCTATTTCAAACAAATAGCTACCAATGCAATAAATAGCAGGAAATACCATTAAATAGTTATCAAACGCTAAAAACACTAATTAATGCTCATTTCCTTCTTCCTTTCCATTTTATGTTATCCATATACTAGTGACACATTCCAAAGTACAAAAATTCGTTTAGTAGATGATTTTGAAATGGGTTTGAGTGCTGAATGGAAAGGCAGACATGCTGATTACAAAGCCATTTACAAAATAGGCACAGAAAAAGGAAATCAATTCTTAATGGCTCAATCTATTGACTCTGATAATCTAATTGTCAAAAAGATTGAAGTGGATTTAGTAGAATATCCGTATTTGAATTGGAAATGGCGGGCTACTACCCTACCCCAACATGGAGATGAAAGTATGAAGAAACATTGCGATGTCGCAGCTTCTATTGCAGTGATATTAAATACCAATCGGTTTTTTCCAAAATCTATTAAATATTCGTGGTCAACTACTTTAGAAAAAGATAGTTTAACGGAAAGTCCTTTTGCTTTTTGGCCGTCTAGTTGTGATATTCGAGTGGTGGAAAGTGGCGCTCAAAATTTGGGAGAATGGCAAACCGAAAAAATCAATGTCTTAGCCGATTATCAACACTTTAATGGTCTGCAAAAAGTAGATTCTAAAATTGTTTATGCCATTGTCATTATGACTGATTCTGATAACACAGCAACCTTATCCGCTGCGGATTATGATGATATTTATTTTTCAAAAAATTAGGCATCAAGTTACGAGTTGCGGATTTTTCCACAACTCATAACTCGAAAACATTGCTTCACCGTTTCTAATCCATTTCCCATAAGGCACCAATACCTGCCGCACACAATCGCGTATTGTAGGCAGGAATAGCCGTATTTAATAAATCCATCCCTTCTTTTTGTAGCATTTCCCATTTAGCATCCAACTCCTTTTTTCTATCTAAATTAGGTTGATTTACTCTCGGAATAGCACTTTCCGTTTGATTAATTAAAAATAGGTAGTTTGCTGTGAACTTATTCGGAAAATTTTCTACATCATCATAAGCTTTGGACTTTCTTTGTATCATTTTTTCATCCCAAGCTTTTACTTTTTCAATCAAGGCTTTGCCATCCGTAATTAAAGCTTTATCCCCTTTCTTTTCTTCCATATTTTTGACAATGGCATCCATCTTTTGTTGTAAATCATTTAAACTATTAACCATATTATGCATAGATACTACCTTTACTTCCATCTCTTTCATTATCTCATCATATGCTTTATAATCCTCTGCTGTAGTTGGATAATTAGGATTAGCTAATATTTTTACAGTACTTTCTGCCACAGCGTCTCCTTGTTTTAGGTGAATAGTGTACGTGCCTGGAGATACTTTATGTCCTCTAAAATTACTTTCAATATAAGTATTCGCTATACCGGGCATTGTTGAATGCTTCAAATCCCAAACGAAACGGTTCAATCCATTTTCTTTGCTCAAAGTCGGTGCCGCAGGCGGGCCTCCTGCCCATGGTTTGAAACTAGCATCCTTTTTGGAACTCAAGGTCCTAACTATATTTCCACTCGCATCTTTGATGACCATCTCAATATCCGCTTGCTTATCTGCTTTCGGCAATTGGTAATATAAAACTACACCTGTAGCTGGGTTAATTCCATAAAATGGATGGGTTCCTTTGAATTTTTTATTCGTTCCATTCAAAGGACTGCCACCATTAGTCAGCATTGTAGCATCGGGTTGGTATAGTGTCAAAGCAGATACATCAGCACTGTATTGACGTACCAAACTCAAATCATCTAAAATCCAAAAAGAACGACCTGATGTGCCA
>CANNZV010006377.1:0-18481 GCA_947561585.1 Caprella mutica
ACCTAGTTTAGATATTTTCTCGTTCATTTCTTAATTTAGTATAAAGGTATACACTAATTACTCTCTCACCTGAAATACATTGTCCTTACCTGTGCTCTACTAATTACTTGCAATTGTTCTACCTACATAAGACACTGAAAACATCTTCACATTTTAGCGCGTCACATTCCACATTCCTGTGTGCTACACATTAATGTGATGTGAATGGAATGCTTGCCCAGGCTAGAAGCATTTAGTCCTGGGTATATTTCCTTAATATACCAGGAATAAGTACATTTCGACTGATGGATAAACATTTATTAAAATTGATTGAGACACTATTTGTATAAAAATGCCGGGTAAAATATGACCTTACGCAAATTTGCGAAGTAACATAGAGAAGTAGTGTTTTTTCATGCAATTCATGATTTGTACAGTCCTGTACATACAGCAACAACCTGTACATACTGTTAGTACCTGTACAACAGTTGCTACCTGTGCATACAGTTGGTACCTGTACAACAGTTGCTACCTGTACAACAGTTGCTACCTCTACATATACAGGCATACCAACAGTTCAAGTGCTAACTACAGGTTATTTGCAGGATAGACTCTTGCCTAGGGTCACACAGTTTCTCTTCATTTTCCTCTTTGTAAGTCAAGTTGACGTTAAAAGCCCCTTGACTCGAGTGACTTAAGTTTGATTAGCAAATCAATATGAGTTGACCTTTAGAAAGGAATTAAATAGTAACAGTTAAATGTATGAATCTCTAGCTAATTACTTTTTACTGTTTCAGAAAATAATTTCTCTTAATGATGCTTAATTTTTTATTTTTGTTAAATGTATAATACTGAAAAACTGATATCCCACCACGTTCAACTGATGTCTATTAACTATAAAAGTCGTGACAATATGCTTTATAAATCATAGATCTTAAGAAAATCACAGACGAAATGAAATGGTATCGAATACTATATACCGCTGGTGTAGAACCATTTAATACTCTTTAATTCTCTCCGTCTATAATATTCTCTATGATTTATAAAGCACATTGTCACAACCCTAGTTGCTCCACATCAATCTTAACCCACTAAGTCACTCTGTACCTCATAGTTGACAAGGGCACAAAAGTTTTCATTCGTAGCCACTGTAACAATGGTCGCATCTGCCCTCCATAATCTGCTATAATTATTGCCAGTTCATTAAGATGAGTGTTGTTGTTATTGTTCTTCTTCTTGCTTATTGAGACGTAAAATTTCACTGCTGGACATCAGTTAATGAAGCTGTTGTAATCATCAAGAAAATTGGGTCATTGTTTAGCAAAGTGGCGCTGTCTCTTTCATGTGCTGTCGTTATTAAGTACTATAACAGGCTATAGTTTATAGGTTGTAGAGCTGTATTTTGAATATCTTTGATCAATAGAAAATATGTTTTTAATAGAATAACAGTCTAAAAATTTATTTAATTCAGTTTAAACTGTACTATTATTTTTGGAATCAATTGTATATATTTATATATAAATTGTAAATTTATTAAAAAATAACATTTATCTGATATTCTAAATTTCATATTATTATGAATTAATTTTTTTGATAAAAAAATGCAATCTATTTTTCGCCTACATTATCAACTAAATTAATTTCATCATAATATGTACATATTTTATTTTCAAAAAATAATATAAATTAAAACAGTTATTTCCGTTTGAGATATTTTAAATTGATTACTTTTTTTCACAATCACCATATCTTCACTCATGTCTAACACATGAGTCAGAAGGTATGAGTCAATTGAGTCAAAAGATATGAGTCAATTGTGACTCGTGCCATGTGTCACAGTGTAACACTGAAGGTAACACTGTGACAATAGACACAAAGATTGTAACACTTCCCTGCTCAAATTAGTACCATTGAACATAACGCCTGTTAAAGATCATTAAAATGGTAACAACAATGTCACTCATTTACAACTCTGTGGTAACAACATCGTCACTCATTTACAACTCTGTGGTAACAACATCGTCACTCATTTACAACTCTGTGTAACAACATCGTCACTCATTTATAACTTTTAGTAACAACATCGTCACTCATTTACAACTCTTAGTAACAACATCGTCACTCATATACAACTCTTGGTAACAACATCGTCACTCATTTACAACTCTTAGGAACAACATCGTCACTCATTTACAACTCTTAGTAACAACATCGTCACTCATTTACAACTCTTAGTAACAACCTCGTCACTCATTTACAACTCTTAAAATTTATTTTTTAAATCAAATTATTCCAAAAAATTCATATTATTTTTTCAACTGTAGTTATTTCCTACTTTATTTAGCATAAGGTTTAATTTCTATTCAATTAACTTAATAGCATTTAGATCATTTTCTATAGTTTTTATAACCCGTATACCGAGTCAAAGACTTTTTCTGAAAGGCGTAACGTACGTACAGAACACAAACACTGTTATTTAAGTAGTTATCTACTAAATGGTTAATAAATTAAATGATGGCACCTAACTACTTTCTAAATCAGTGAAATGAATTTAGAAATGTAGTTTTCATTTCACTCATCCCTTTCTAATTTACTCTATCTAAATGACTGAACGTTTACGGACCAGTAATTAAAATGATAGGCTGAAGTGCAGTTATCATTATAAAGTGGACTATTTATCATTATAAAGTGGACTATTTATCATTATAAAGTGGACTATTTATCATTATAAAGTGGACTATTTATCATTATAAAGTGGACTATTTATCATTATAAAGTGGACTATTTATCATTATAAACACACCTTTTCATTTATCAAAGACAGTTATTAATGATTAAAAACTATTTGTAATAATGTATTTTTATTCAATATCAATTAAATTATACGTTGGAAGGGGTAAAGAAGTGGAATAAAAAATGTATTAAATTCGTCACCTCATTTTCTATTTTAATTACGCATTTCTATGATTTGTGTTCTTCACCGCAAGAGTTCATCCCTAGTGGAATATTATTTGTATTGACTGTAAATAGATAGTGTATGAATGTTCTTCACCGTAAGAGTTCATCCCTAGCGTAATATTATTTGTATTAACTGTAAATAGATAGTGTATGAATGTTCTTCACCGTAAGAGTTCATCCCTAGCGTAATATTATTTGTATTAACTGTAAATAGATATTGTATGAATGCTCTTCACCGTAAGAGTTCATCCCTAGTGGAATATTATTTGTATCTTCTTTCAAAAACGAATTACTTTGCTATTCAGAACTTTTATTTATACTTTCTGTATTAAAACTTTTTTACAATTTTAAATTTTATGTGTAATTAAAACAAGTGACAAATGATCCAAATTCTGTTGTCACCATTAAACAAATTTATAATCTTTAATCTGATAATAATGATTTGATTCCAATAGCTATTTTATGTAATGATTATTTTTTCTTTTTTCAGAAACGACTGCTTAAAATTTATGGTCCAGAGTCGCTACACAATTTGCGCAGACACAAGAGTTCCTTCGGTACAGCAGAAGCCAACATTTTACTCCAGAGCACCAAAGAGAAGAGTCCGTTAGAATGTGGACTCCACGAGAATTCACCTCTGAACGGCTACCAGTACTTCAACTTCGGGCCTTCGACCACCTCCACCAACGGCGAGGACCAGATGGTATGGAAGCCCAATGGGATGGTGATGAAAGCCAAGGACTTGTATTGTAATTATAGGAAAACTTCGACATCGAGGTCCAAAGAGCGTTCTGGGTCTGTCGAAAAGAAGCAGCGTAGTTTTCGAATCTGCAGAGACAGGTTGAGACAGGCCAAAGTTTCTGGCGAAGAGGAGACCAGTGAGAATGAAATAGGAAGTGAAGAGTTTAAATCTATGAGCAGAGAAAGTCGAAGAGCCTTCAGAATTAGTAATGGGTATTCTCTTAAACGATGTAAAAAGATAATTAAAAGACGTAGAGCAAGAAGGAGACGTAGGAATCAGGTTAGATGTAAGAAAGAACGGGAAGAGTTCAGACAGTTTATGTATCGGGACCGTGTAAATTACCCCAGTGGTTCCTTACATCCTTGGATAGATTCCAGGGAAACTTAGTTAATCTTTTACTTTTTAAGTATTTATGTTTATTTTAATCAGTGATGATTCTCTTTGTACATTCTAAATTCTTTAAAATTTCGTCAACATTGTCAACCAAAAACTTAGTCAAGTAATTTCTATGACGCCAAGTATCTTTTTTAGTATTTTTTTTTTACCATTTCAACTGGTGCCATTGTGTTTAGGTGCTTAAAAGCTCTCTCGTGTATTCCTATCGAAGTATTTGTATGTATAGTCTTTAAGAATTACTTATGTTCGTGTAGTAGACGTTACTTGGAGGGGCAGAGTCCAGACTTTGAAAAATAGAGTTTTTTTTTTACAAAAAACTCACCGCAATTTAATGTTTTGACAAAAAAAAATTTCATTCATTGAAATTTTTAATTTTAATGTTAAAGAAATTTTTATTTATGAATTTTCTTATAATTCAAACAAATTTCCTATATTAAGTATAGGATACCTTCTGCCAAAGTTATTAATTTTTATAGTTTAAAGTTTCCATATAACTAATTTATATCGAATGAACAATTCTTATATTTCCATTTTGAAATAAAAAAAATGTAAAAAACTCCATTTTTTAAAGTCATCGTGCAGCACCTCCGTAAATATACGGGTCTATATTAATAATTTGTATATGAGTTGTACATAGGTAACGTGTTCATGTATAAAAAGCAACATCCTTCTCTTCCCGTATTGACCATCCAAAAATAGAAAATAGTCTTTTCTAATTTATGTATATAACCATAGGATACAATGTAATTTAAATACCCTGTGTCTACATTAAATGTTTGTAAATTAACTTCAAGATCTGATTAGCTAGGTAAAGAGTTAGGTAGAAATAAAGGAATAATGCATCAATTTAAAGGGCAATTTAAAGGTCAATTTAAAGGTCAATTTCAAGGGCAACTGTAACTTTCAATATTAGGGTATGAAATATTAGGTAATTTTTAAATTAAAAATTGGTTTTAATTTTTTTCATTATGTTTGAATTTTTTAATATATTGAATCTTTAAATCTTTAAATGATTATAAATCTTTAAATGATTATAAATCTTTAAATGATTATAAATCTTTAAATGATTATAAATCTTTAAATGATTATAAATCTTTAAATGATTATAAATCTTTAAATGATTATAAATCTTTAAATGATTATAAATCTTTAAATGATTATAAATCTTTAAATGATTATAAATCTTTAAATGATTATAAATCTTTAAATGATTATAAATCTTTAAATGATTATAAATCTTTAAATGATTATAAATCTTTAAATGATTATAAATCTTTAAATGATTATAAATCTTTAAATGATTATAAATCCCTAAATGATTATAAATCTTTAAATGATTATAAATCTTTAAATGATTTTAAATCTTTAAATGATTATAAATCTTTAAATGATTATAAATCTTTAAATGATTAAATTCACCATCAATCAAATTCATAACGATGATCAATCTGTACAAATGATAGTAGAAATAATATATACATATTTTTTTATAATAATTTGTACTCTATCACGCTCTTTTATTTTATCAAAACTAAATTAATAAATAAATCTAACTTCATTTAAATTCAATTCATTTGTCTTATTATTATTCTAGCGCAACTTTAATGAAGTCATTTTACTTTTAGCTTAGTTTTATTTAGATGTTAAATTCATTTCTCTTATGGAAGATGTTAAATAATTTGACGTAGAAGCGTTCTACTAAAGTGACGTCGTAACGTTCTACGTAACACGTGGGACGTCACAGCGTTCACATGTTTTCCTATCGGGGCTCTACTTCAACAAGGAAAATTTTGAAATAAATTTTTTATCGCTTCATTACCTTTGATTTTTATTTGAATCCTTCAACTGATTATTAAGTGAACGATTATTGTACATGGCACATGCTTCAACAAATATAATAGTTAATGTATATATACAGTAGATAATATATCCCATATTAGAAGTATATGTTGTAAAGATGAAAAGTATTAAAAAAATACGAAATATAAAAAAATCGATATCGAAATAAAAAAAAAAATCAATATCGGAATATAAAAAAAATTGGAATATTAAAAAAGTATGTATAAATATATTTAGAAAATAAAGATTTTAATAATTAACTTTACGAATGAAAACTTTACACTAAAATAGAAATTAAATTTCAAATATATTTAACATATCTTTAATAGAATACTAAACTAAAATTAAAAACTATAATAGAATATAGTTCAAAATATTAATTACAGCATCTTTATATTTTTAAATAGCAATCATATTATACTCTAATAATGCCATCCAATAAATAAGTTCAAATTTTTAAATTTAAAACTTTCATAACATTTATCCCTTCTTTTACTGCTTCCAGTTATATTAAGATTGTTAGAGGATAGGTACAAACAGGTAGGTTACGTAATAAATGCAGTGGCGGCAAAAAACAGCTTTTGCTTGGCAAGTGAAAATACTTTGTCTCGAGAAGCAAATAACTGACGAATTGAAAAAAAAAAAAAATGTGTACTGTATTTACCTGAAGAAAATAGTAAATTAACTAGATTACGTGCACTCGATAGAGCGCATACCTTCGCCGCCGCTTATCCGTTTGCTACCAAAATCTAGTGACTGGATAGTGACCAATCGACCCACCAGCTTTCATGCAATATGGTTGAAGACTTTTTGGGTTATTGAGTTATAAATGACCTTGACCTTTGACCGGATCGCTTCTAAAATTCTACCAGCAGGTCACTGGACATTGACCAATCGTTTCACTCAATTTCAGGCAATTTGGTTGGACACTTTTTCAGTTAAGCGAATAACAAGATGATAAATAAATAAATGCCGTCAATAATATAACCTTCCCGCATTCTGCGAAGGTAAAAAAATAAAATACAGTATTATTACAGTAGATATATTGTATATATTGTAATAAGTATGTACTATTTATAATACAAGGAAAATAGCACTGACTATACAAAACTAGCAAAGGAAAATAGCACTGACTATACAGAACAAGCAAAGGAAAATAGCACTGACTTTACAGAACAAGCAAAGGAAAATAGCACTGACTTTACAGAACTAGCAAAGGAAAATAGCACTGACTATACAGAACTAGCAAAGGCAAATAGCACTGACTATACAGAACAAGCAAAGGAAAATAGCACTGACTATACAGAACAAGCAAAGGAAAATGGGTCGAAGTGCTTGTTCTCATATGTAAGCTTATATAATAATTAATTTATTATATTTGCATGAATATCTAAATACGAGTTTTCTATTTAATTTACATAGACATGCAGACTGCCTTTAGTATTTGCACGTGTTTATTTTTACCTGAGCAATGGTGATAAAAAGATTAATTGAGTGAATTTATATTAAAATTTAAAGTATTCATATAGGCTAAGTTCTGAGTTATCGGTCGGTTCCACATTTTCGAAAGAAAAGTATATAATATCTATTATTTGACTTTTATTTTATTTGGTAACCAAATAAAATAAGTCAAATAAAAAATATTTTATTCGTTTTCTTACTTGTCCGAAAATGTGTAACTGACCGATAACTGCTCACCTACCCTATAGTAGCCTCATGTGATTTTGTAGGTATATATGTACTAATGTGTACTGAGTGAGACTACACATTTTGACCTCTTTTTCCTTGTGTAGAATAACCTGTAGCAGTTGCTAACTGAATTTTAAAGACTCCAATAAAATGTCAATAAAGAATCAAAGCTTACGTACAGTCGAACTAAAATCTTTAATAATTTTCTGACAGTTAACTAATTTCCAAACTTTAACTTAGCTTATTGTGATGTTTGTAGGTATTTTAAAACTGGTCTGGGTGTACGATGACAAATTTTCAAGATTTCAAAATAATAAGAAATTAGAAAAGTGTGATTTGTGAAATTATGATCATGCGGTGACTCTTTTCTTTGACAGTACACGAATTTAAACACCACTAGGGAAATTCAAACACCACTAGTGAAATTCAAACACCACTAGGGAAATTGAAACACCACTAGGGAAATTGAAACACCACTAGGGAAATTCAAACACCACTAGTGAAATTCAAACACCACTAGGGAAATTGAAACACCACTAGGGAAATTGAAACACCACTAGGGAAATTCAAACACCACTGGGGAAATTGAAACACCACTAGGGAAATTGAAACACCACAAGGGAAATTGAAACACCACTAGGGAAATTTAAACACCACTAGGGAAATTCAAACACCACTAGGGAAATTCAAACACCACTAGGGAAATTCAAACACCACTAGGGAAATTGAAACACCACTAGGGAAATTCAAACACCACTAGGGAAATTCAAACACCACTAGGGAAATTCAAACACCACTAGGGAAATTGAAACACCACTAGGGAAATTGAAACACCACTAGGGAAATTCAAACACCACTAGGGAAATTGAAACACCACTAGGGAAATTGAAACACCACTAGGGAAATTCAAACACCACTAGGGAAATTCAAACACCACTAGGGAAATTCAAACACCACTAGGGAAATTGAAACACCACTAGGGAAATTGAAACACCACTAGGGAAATTGAAACACCACTAGGGAAATTCAAACACCACTAGGGAAATTCAAACACCACTAGGGAAATTCAAACACCACTAGGGAAATTGAAATCAACGATCCGTTGGTTGTAAAATATTCGAAATCAGTCTTGACAATTTTGACCCTATTTATTAATTAAAGTAACTAGTTGTATAAAACAGTGAAACTCCTAAATTATGAAGTATTTGTTCCTTCATAACTCAGGGGCACTGATGGTCTATGCATATCATTGAGGGGTTACTATGACGAAATTCTTTACGTATATCATTTTCTATAATTTGAAAATAAGAAAACTGCCTCATAACTCAGGTGTATATCTTAATTCATTTCCTTCATTACTACATTGCTTCATAACTCAGAGCCACTTTATATATCGGGTGCACTAGATAGTTTTCTATGATTAAAATCATAGAAAATTATGGTCATTGAAAGGCAACTATGACGCAATTCTTGGTGTATATCATTTTCTATAATTTAGATATTTTAAATTATTTCATAACTCAAGAGTTTTACTGTACCATTTCTTACCATTTCTTACCATTTCTTACCATTTCTTACCATTTCTTACCATTACCTACCATTTCCTACCATTTCCTACCATTTCCTACCATTTCTTACCATTTCTTACTATTTCCTACCATTTCCTACCATTTCTTACTAATTCCTACCATTTCCTACCATTTCTTACCATTTCTTACTATTTCCTACCATTTCTTACCATTTCCTACCATTTCTTACCATTTCTTACTATTTCCTACCATTTCCTACCATTTCTTACTATTTCCTATCATTTCCTATAATTTCTTACCATTTCTTACTATTTCCTACCATTTCCTACCATTTCTTACTATTTATTACCATTTCTTATTATTTCCTACCATTTCTTACTATTTCCTACCATTTCTTATTATTTCCTACCATTTCCTACCATTTCCTACCATTTCTTACTATTTCCTATCATTTCCTACCATTTCCTACCATTTCCTACCATTTCCTACCATTTCCTACCATTTCCTACCATTTCCTACCATTTCTTACTATTTCTTACTATTTCCTACCATTTCCTACCATTTCTTACCATTTCTTACTATTTCCTACCATTTCCTACCATTTCTTACTATTTCCTACCATTTCCTATAATTTCTTACCATTTCTTACTATTTCCTACCATTTCCTACCATTTCTTACCATTTCTTACTATTTCCTACCATTTCTTATTATTTCCTACCATTTCCTACCATTTCCTACCATTTCCTACCATTTCTTACCATTTCCTACCACTTCTTACCATTTCCTACCATTTTGCTACTATTTCCTACCACTTCTTACCATTTCTTACCATTTCCTACCACTTCTTACCATTTCCTACCATTTCCTACTATTTCCTACCACTTCTTACCATTTCCTACCATTTCTTACTATTTCCTATCATTTCCTACCATTTCCTACCATTTCTTACTATTTCCTATCATTTCCTACCATTTCTTACTATTTCCTACCATTTCCTACCATTTCCTACCATTTCCTACCATTTCCTACCATTTCCTACCATTTCTTACCATTTCCTACCACTTCTTACCATTTCCTACCATTTCCTACTATTTCCTACCACTTCTTACCATTTCCTACCATTTCCTACCACTTCTTACCATTTCCTACCATTTCTTACCATTTCCTACCATTTCCTACCATTTCCTACCATGGTTTCCTGTACGTCTCACTCTAACCTGCTCACCCTAATTAAAGGCAAAGAAGTTAGGAGGTGTTATATTTTGTGTGTTCTGCTTTACGTCTCATATTTCCCTTGCCTCAATTATTTAGTTGGGGCCTTATTAAATATGATTATTAGATATGATTATTAGGGAGGATTATTAGGGATTATTAGGCTTGCTCAAAAGCGACAACAAATTGCTTACGGGTGGCCTAATTATACCATATAGTACCTATACCATTCTATATATTACATGGGATATACACTGATTTCTTCGGGGTATTTTTGTATTAATTCCTATGTATTAACTATTGGATATTTATGTATATTCTTATTGGAATAGATGAAATAATCATTGATATATTGAATTAATTTATTACTATGGAGAATTATATCGAAAAATTAGTCATATGAAATCAGTCGTCTATGACAACGTTGTCATAGCTCAATAATAGCTATTTTTCAGGAGAGGCCTTTTAAAACGCTCTCAATATTGGGAATAGCCCGAAAAAACATAAGTGGAACATTTTTAGAAACATCATATAGGCATCTAAAGTTTATGAATCTAATATTATTTATTTGTTTTTACCTTTTAAATTATGACATTTATGTAATGTCGTTAGGACATTAAATAGCCTCACTAGCGGGACATTTTTATTTTACAATGATGAAACTCATACCCAAAAACAGAGTTTGAAATCAAAATCTCTATTTGGTTAAGTAAATGCGGATTTTGAGCCACTTCAATTTTAGGTCTTACAGACTTTGTACAAAGTTAACATTTTAATATATTATTTAGATTGCATTATAAATGAGATATAAAAATAAAAAAATAATAAAATGATGGTATTTCAGAAAATAAGGAAGTGGCTCAAAATTGAAGATTTTGATTTTGAGCCACTTTTCAAAAATACCTACTAAATGACATTTTGTCAACAAGAAATATATGTATTATGATTATAAATAAATAGAGCACAAAAAAAAATAAAAAAAAAATTCAGTTTAATGGATATTAAAAAACAGTGGCTCGTATCGAACATAGACCTCCATTGAAATAGCAAATTGAGCCACTTCAACAAATATTCTAATCAAGCTAAATCTTATGTTTTCCTTGTGAAAACACGCGTATTCATTGTAATTCAAGATGTGCTAATGAGAAAGAATTAATAAACATTGTGTAATATCATTGATAACGAGAAAATAATAATTAGTGGCTCAGAATTCCTCTACTAGCGATATATTTCTATTCTGAGTCACTAGAATGCAATGTTATATTTTCTTCCCTAAAAGTGCTAAACCATATCTTTAGATCCTTAAAGAGTATTATTTATGCGTGCAACTAGACCATATTAGCATATATTTATCCGTAATGAATCGGAAAACTTGAAAAATGTCTATCTATAAATAATTCACTACCTACTAGCTCAAAATGCGTGGATAGGCACAACATTTCAATTCGGAGCCACTAGAATGATACCTTTTAATTTCTGCCCTAAAAGTGCTAAACCATATCTTTAGATCCTTAAAGATTATTAATGTACCCAAATATACCTTATTAGTATATATTTATCAGTAATGAATCGATTAACTTTGTAACAGTCTTTCTATATATACTTCACTACCTTCTGGTTCAAAATACGTGGATAGGCACAACATTTCAATTCTGATCCCTAGAATGATATCTTTTAATTTGAGCCCTGAAAGTGCTAGTCCATATATTTGGATCCTTAAAGATTATTATTAATGTGCCCAATTATACATTATTAGTAGCTATTTAACAGTAATGAATCTATCAACCTTGTAACAGCATTTCTATAAATACTTCACTACCTTCTGGTTCAAAATACGTGGATAGGCACAACATTTAAATTCTGAGCCACTAGAATGGTATCTTTTAATTTCTGCCCTAAAAGTGCTAAACCATATCTATAGTTCCTTAAAGATAATTATTAATGTGCCCAATGATACATTATTAGTAGATATTTATCAGTAATGAATCTATCAACTTTGTAACAGTCTTTCTATAAATACTTCACTACCTTCTGGTTCAAAATACGTGAATAGGCACAACATTCAAATTCTGAGCCACTAGAATGATATCTTTTAATTTCTGCCCTAAAAGTGCTAAACCATATATTTAGTTCCTTAAAGATTATTATTAATGTACCAAACTATACCTTATTAGTAGATATGTATCAGTAATGAATCAATCAACTTTGTAACAGTCTTTCTATAAATACTTCACTACCTTCTGGTTCAAAATACGTGGATAGGCACAACATTTAAATTCTGAGCCACTAGAATGGTATCTTTTAATTTCTGCCCTAAAAGTGCTAAACCATATCTATAGTTCCTTAAAGATAATTATTAATGTGCCCAATGATACATTATTAGTAGATATTTATCAGTAATGAATCTATCAACTTTGTAACAGTCTTTCTATAAATACTTCACTACCTTCTGGTTCAAAATACGTGGATAGGCACAACATTTAAATTCAGAGCCACTAGAATGGTATCTTTTAATTTCTGCCCTAAAAGTGCTAAACCATATCTATAGTTCCTTAAAGATTATTATTAATGTACCAAACTATACCTTATTAGTAGATATGTATCAGTAATGAATCAATCAACTTTGTAACAGTCTTTCTATAAATACTTCACTACCTTCTGGTTCAAAATACGTGGATAGGCACAACATTTAAATTCTGAGCCACTAGAATGATATCTTTTAATTTCTGCTCTAAAAGTGCTAAACCATATCTTTAGTTCCTTAAAGATTATTATTAATGTGCCCAATTATACATTATTAGTAGATATTTATCAGTAATGAATCTATCAACTTTGTAACAGTCTTTCTATAAATACTTCACTACCTTCTGGTTCAAAATACGTGGATAGGCACAACATTTAAATTCTGAGCCACTAGAATGATATCTTTTAATTTCTGCTCTAAAAGTGCTAAACCATATCTTTAGTTCCTTAAAGATTATTATTAATGTACCAAACTATACCTTATTAGTAAATATTTATCAGTAATGAATCGATCAACTTTGTAACAGTCTTTCTATAAATACTTCACTACCTTCTTGTTCAAAATACGTGGAAAGGCACAACATTTAAATTCTGAGCCACAAGAATGATATCTTTTAATTTCTACCATAAAAGTGCTAAACCATATCTTTAGATCCTTAAAGATTATTATTAATGTGCCCAACTATACCATATTAGTATATATTTATCAGTAATGAATCGATTAACTTTGTAACAGTCTTTCTATAAATACTTCACAACCTTCAAGTTCAAAATACGTGGATAGGCACATCATTTAAATTCTGAGCCACTAGAATGATATCTTTCAATTTCTGCCCTAAAAGTGCTGAACCATATCTTTAGATCCTTAAATATTACTATTAATGTGCCCAACTATACCTTATTAGTAGATGTTTATCAGTAATGAATTGATAAACTTTGTACGTATCTATCTATGAACAATTCACTACCTTGGGCTCAAAATGCGTAGATAGGCACAATTTTGAAATTCTGGACCACTAGAATGATATCTTTTAATTTCTTCCTAAAGGATGCTAAACCATATCTTTAAACCTAAACCTTGATGCATGCAACTATACTATATTAGTAGATATTTATCAGTAATTAAATGAAACACCTTTCAAGTAAATATTTATAATTAATTCACTATCTTGTGATTCAAAATGTGTGAATATGCAAATCATTTCGAATTAAGCCACTGGCTCAGAATTTCAAGGATTGGATAATCTTCGAGCACGTAAGATATGAATTGAAACATGTTGATTGTAGAGTGTCCAAACATATTTTTAATGTTTGATTCATTGACATTATGAGTGAAACATCGCAAGCATGTTTGGAACCTTAAAATGTTATATCATATGTTTTAAACTTTAAAAACGTGTTTAAACATTAAATCATGTTTGTAAAATTTGAAACATATTTAATACCCTCAAATTAAGTTTGAAACACTGATAGCATGTTTGAAACATTGAAACATGCTTGAAACATTAAAACATCGAATATATGTATGAAACATTACTAGCATGTTCGATATATTAAAAAGAAGTTCGAAACAATAAACACATGTTCGAAATATAAATAACGTGATTGAAACAATGACAACATGTTTGAAAAACTGACAACATGTTTGATACACTGAGAGAAAACATATTTGAAGCAATAAAACAAGTTAGAAACACTGATCATGTTTGAAACATTGAATACTTATTTGAAAAATATTAAAAACTGTTCGAAACGTTTATAACCTGTTTACAATATCAGATACTTGTTTGGAAAATTAAAAAAAATGATTGAAACATTAAAAACATGCTTGGAACATTGAAAACAGGTTTGTAACATTAGGAAATTTTTGAAACATTAAAACATGTTTGAAGTAATAAAACAGGTTTTTACATAAAATGCAAGTTTGAAACATGAAAACAAAATTTGAAGCACTTAGAACATCTATGAAACTTTAAGAACATGTTTGAAACATTGAATGATTATTTGGAAGTAAAAACACGTTCGAAATATTGATAAAATGTTTACAATATTAGAAACATGTCTGAAAAATCTACAAATATTTGAAACATTGATAATATATTTGGAACATTAAAAACATATGTTTGATAAATTGGAAAATTGTTTGATACATTATGAACTTGTTTGAAACAATAAATCGCGTTTAAAACCTCAAAAGATGTTTGTTTTTAGAAAGCTTGTTTGAAACATGAAAAGAAAGTTTGAAACGTGAAAAAAGTATGAAACATGAAAACAAAGTTTGAAACACTGAGAAGATGTTTGAAACATTTAGAGAAGCACATTTGAAACTATTAATTTTTTTAAATTTCTATTATAAGTTCTTACAGATTATCAATTTTTATATTATACGTACGCACGTACGTTTTAATAGGACTTCACCAAATATGTATTATTTAGTTTTTGATATTCGCGTTGTACATGGATAACGTTGGTATATCTATAATGCATTTCAGTAATATCAGTTTAATATGAAATTAAATCATTAAATAAATATGAAGCTTAATTATTTCATAAATATGATGTTTGATCACTCAATCTGAAAATAAATTATTTAATATGAAGTTTAATCAATTTCTATTTTAGTGTTATTCATTGTGGATCATACTATATCTTTATACCGAAATAACGCTCCTTGCTCAGCTTTTGTCAAATATAATTCAATTATTCAATTTGAAGAGTGGCGGATTTTTCTGGCAGTACATTTATATTTATAAAATAACACTAAATTCATGCAAGACCTTGGTTTGTGTCACTGCCCGGAAAATCCTCACCACTGAAATAATCTTTTCCCTGAGATCCTCAGCAGGTGATTCATTATAGCAGAACTTGGACGCGGGAATCTGGTATGGAAAATCGAGATAATGGTTTGCAGAGTGAGGAGAACATATTCATATATATATATCCACTAAGGGAGTGAAAACGGAGCTACTGGTAGAATCATGCACAATATGCTCGTCTGAAGATTGGCCCATCTAACAAACTGCTTTCTAGCTACTTGTCAGGATCATGAGTATCGCCCTGAAAACTTCATTCTTCAGTAACAGGGTAATAGCTGGTTCCTGCGATATGGGCTAAGATGTAGCGACTACGCACTGATTGACGGATGGCGGCTCCCTGTTCTTGCTCATATGGTCCACTAAATATGGGTATGTGTATACAAACCTCGTATGGTCTTGTTTAGTGTTGTTAAATCCTTAACGTCCCAAATTTCACTCCTTCCCCTATAAAATTTACATAACTTTAAATATCCAGAAATCTCCGCTAGGTATAATTACTTTATTAATTAAAACTATAACTAACTATTCATTTATAACTAATCTAGGGTGTATTACGAACTGTATATTATATGGGTCTACCTGATCCTTTTGGCTTCAATGTGAATTTAATTTTGCCTATACTTTGAGCTAACGGAATTAGGAAATGGACCCTATATTTTATACTCGTGTTCCATGTGTAATTGAGTTCGCTTTCTATTGATTAAAGATAACTGTTGATTAAAGATAACTGTTGATTAAAGATAACTGTTGATTAAAGATAACTGTTGATTAAAGATAACTGTTGATTAAAGATAACTGTTGATTAAAGATAACTGTTGATTAAAGATAACTGTTGATTAAAGATAACTGTTGATTAAAGATAACTGTTGATTAAAGATAACTGTTGATTAAAGATAACTGTTGATTAAAGATAACTGTTGATTAAAGATAACTGTTGATTAAAGATAACTGTTGATTAAAGATAACTGTTGATTAAAGATAACTGTTGATTAAAGATAACTGTTGATTAAAGATAACTGTTGATTAAAGATAACTGTTGATTAAAGATAACTGTTGATTAAAGATAACTGTTGATTAAAGATAACTGTTGATTAAAGATAACTGTTGATTAAAGATAACTGTTGATTAAAGATAACTGTTGATTAAAGATAACTGTTGATTAAAGATAACTGTTGATTAAAGATAACTGTTGATTAAAGATAACTGTTGATTAAAGATAACTGTTGATTAAAGATAACTGTTGATTAAAGATAACTGTTGATTAAAGATAACTGTTGATTAAAGATAACTGTTGATTAAAGATAACTGTTGATTAAAGATAACTGTTGATTAAAGATAACTGTTGATTAAAGATAACTGTTGATTAAAGATAACTGTTGATTAAAGATAACTGTTGATTAAAGATAACTGTTGATTAAAGATAACTGTTGATTAAAGATAACTGTTGATTAAAGATAACTGTTGATTAAAGATAACTGTTGATTAAAGATAACTGTTGATTAAAGATAACTGTTGATTAAAGATAACTGTTGATTAAAGATAACTGTTGATTAAAGATAACTGTTGATTAAAGATAACTGTTGATTAAAGATAACTGTTGATTAAAGATAACTGTTGATTAAAGATAACTGTTGATTAAAGATAACTGTTGATTAAAGATAACAACTGTCATTACGAATAAAATTACAGTTTTCTAATTTCATTTTGTCTAATTTATTTTCAATATTAGTAAAACAAATCTGCGTTCAATTTCATCCTTGTACTTTCTCTGATCTATCATTTTCCCTCAGGTTGCAAGACTGGTGACATGCGGTGCGGTTTCTTCCCGCTTGCCCAGGTGCTCACTCGTCTGCCTCAATGACCGCATGGGACATATCCATTGAACTATTCCATTTTAAATAGTAAATCCAATTCTATGAATAATCGCAATATTCAGTAAAATTACAGTTTAATAATTTTTCCGTATCCTTATCTTATGGAAATTAGGGTAGTTCAAGTATATTCCGTTACATTTATAACTTTTTCTGTATAGCTTTACAGTTAAAAAGTTGATTATAGTTATACTTTACTTCGCGTTCTATTGAATTAAACCAGGAACAACCATATCATTTGTATAATCAATGAAGTGTGTTTTAATCCTTTCTAACCGAAGCTGTATTTGTATTCAAAAAATGGTAAAAGATAATAGGTGTGACCAAAAATGTAATTATGTAATTTTTCAAACGCTAACAAATGGGGTTAACTTTGAAAGTACATGGAGGACATCGCCTATCGATTTGAATAACATTATATCACAATGAATAGATCATCTTTCATAATTTTCAAGAGCTTTCATAATATGATTCAAGATGTAAAAGAATAGATCAATTAGAGGTTTCAAATTGTTTGAATCAATACTTTTGAGTCAAAGAATAATACATACAGGCATATTAGAGTATTTAAAACTTTTGAGATGTTAATCAAATAATACTTATTTCATCATTATGTTCGAATCGGAACAAATTCTTCAAATCCGTTTTCAGATTTGTATTCATTAGATAAAATTACATCACATTCCATGAAACTGCCTATTTAAATAGGCCTATCTAAATTTTGAAAAACTTCATAAGCTCATAAATCTTGAAAGAGATGAAATTTTCGAATTCTCATTCCAGATTAAGATTCTCCAGGCAAAACTACATGAAAATCAAATAATTAGAATTTCGAACAGTTCGATTTGAAGAATGTGTTCGTTTCCGTTGATGTCAATTTTTCTTCTAAATTTTAAAATCGACATTCATCCTACTTTCTATCAGCA
>CANNZV010006378.1:0-18478 GCA_947561585.1 Caprella mutica
CAAATGCTTGGGAAGAATTGGACCAAAGCAATTTGCAATATGATTGTAGTTTAGGATTTGGATCCAAAATGGGTTTTCGAAATTCTTACGGTCGCGCATTTAAACCGTATAATTTTAAAACTAAAAAATCATTTGATATTACGATATTACCCCTTCACATAATGGATAGTAGTTTTATGTATTACTCTGATCTTTCAACAGAGGACAGCTACAGAAACATTGAAAATTTTATTCTAAATAATATTGACGATGTTGATTTGTCCATTCTTTTTCACAATACCTCATTTTCTAATTGGAGTTTTAAAAATCAATTTCATATTTATGAAAGAATTTTAAAACTTCTTAAAAAGAATAGAATAGAGAATTTTAAATTTTAAATACAGAAGATTCTCATATTAGGGAATTGCTTTTGAGAAGCCGATATATTTTTACTTGGGACATCTTGTTATGCATTAGTCTTAGTTCTGAATTCTAATAAAAGGAACCGTATTGTAGTGAGAATTTCAACATAATTATTTCTAACTTCAAGCAAAATTATTATTCTTTGAAGAACAATGTGAAAGCTAAATACGATAAGGTATTTCAAGATAGCTACAATAAGTTAAATCCAGCGCAGAAAAAAGCAGTCGATCATATAGATGGCCCTATTATGGTTATTGCTGGCCCGGGAACTGGTAAGACCCAAATACTAGCCGTAAGAATTGGCAAAATATTAAAAGAAACAGATACCGCCCCTCATAATATTTTGTGTCTGACATTTACAGATGCCGCTACGGTGTCTATGCGAAATCGTTTGGTTGAAATTATCGGTCCTGAAGCGCACAAAGTTCACATTTACACCTTTCATGGTTTTACCAATCAAATTATTCAAGAAAACCTTGATGTGTTCGGTGATTATCGACAATTGGATGCAATAAGTGATTTGGAAAAGGTAGATGTTTATGATGAACTATTAGATGATCTACCTAATGATCATCCCTTAAAGCGATTAAAAGGCGATCCTAGGTTTGAAGCCAAAAGAATGGATAAACTTTTCAAGATGATGAAAAAGGAAAATTTATCTGAAAAGGATATGTTGGATAAGATTGATGAGTTTTTAATTCGGAAAAAAGACGGTGAGGAGTTTTTGTATAAGAGAAAAACTACAGATAAAAAGACTGGAAAAATCTACCAAAAAGGAGATCTTAAAGAGAATGCTTGGAAGAAATTTGAGAAAAAATATAAAGACACAATAGCAGCAGCAAAAGAGTTTGGCAAGTTTAACTTATTAATGGATAAAGCGGATAGATATGATTTTGAAGATATGATTTTATGGGTTTTGAATGAGTTCCAGAAAAACCCAGATTTGCTTGCTAATTATCAAGAGCGATACCATTATTTTTTAATTGATGAATATCAAGATACAAATGGTGCTCAAAATCGAATTATTGAATTGCTAATAGAGTTTTGGTCAGATGCGCCCAATGTTTTCGTAGTAGGTGATGATGATCAAGCTATTTATAAATTTCAAGGTGCGAATCTAAACAACATCAAAGATCTTAATTCTAAGTATCATCCTGATTTAGTGGTATTAGAACAGAACTATAGATCCAATCCAGCAATTTTAGAATCAGCTTCTGCTGTCATTGAGAATAATGAAGAAAGAATAATTAACGATCCTAATATTCAGTTGTCAAAAAACCTAATCGCAGCAGGCGATTATAAAGATGATTTAAATGTGCCGAATATTTGTTCATATGACAATGTCGTTCAGGAGCAAGCGGATATTGCCAATACCTTAGTTGAACTGAACAATTCTGATGAAAATTTATCTGATATAGCTATTATTTATAGGAAGCATGCACAAGTAGAAAAGTTAGTAGAAGTTTTAGAAAGAAAAATATTCCATTAAATATTAAAAGGAAAGTTGATATTCTTAAAAATCCTTTTGTTAATAATTTACTTAATCTACTCTATTACCTTCAATCAGAATATACAAAGCCTAACTCAGAGGAAATACGTTTGTTTGAGTTAATGCATTATCATTATTTCAATTTAGATGCACGAGATATTGCAAAGATTTCGTTAAGAGTAGGCGACTACAAGGCCGAGGAAAAATTAAGCTTTAGAGACATTATGCGAGACAAAGAGAAAATGCAAACTCTTGGCATTAGTAGAATTCAGGAAATCATTTCTCTAGATGGACTACTAAGTAAATGGACTTCAGACATTGCAAATCTTACACTACAAACTTTATTCGAAGCGATCATTAATGAGGGATATATACTTCAAAGAGTAATGAATGATCCTAATCGCACTTGGTTGCTGCAAATTCTCAGCACCCTATTTGATAGGATAAAGGACGAAACAAATAAAAACCCCAACATGAAGTTGAAGGAATTTCTTTCAATTATTGATAAAATGAAGGATACTGGGATTGCCTTGGAGATTAATAAGATTGTTCATTCGGATGTAGGAGTTCATTTTATTACGGCTCATTCAGCAAAGGGATTGGAGTTTAAAAAGGTCTATATGTTGGGTTGTACGAAAGATGTTTGGGACAGTAGTAGAGGAACTTTTATGCAATATTCTTACCCTGATAATATTAATGAAGATGTTAGTACTAATATCGAAGATGAAAGGAGATTGTTTTATGTGGCGATGACACGAGCGAAAACTGAATTGACAATTTCTTATTCCAAGCAAAAGGAAAACGGCAAGGCATTGGCTTCAAGTCAATTCATCGATGAGATTCTTGCTGAGTGTACTCTAAAGTCCAAACATATTTCGGTGAATCAAGAAGTAGTTAATGAATTTCAATTTTATACACTATTAAAGACAGATAAAGAAATTCAATTGATAGATCACGATCAGATTGATAAGGTTTTACAAAATTACAAATTGAGTGTTACAGGTCTTAATAAATATTTAAAATGCCCGTTGAGTTTTTATTTTCAGGATATATTAAGAGTCCCATCGGCTAGAAGTATGTACACTGGATTTGGGAAAGCGGTACATCATGCATTACAATATTATTATAGGGATGTAAATTTGAAAAAGGAAGTTACTGCCGAAAACCTGATTTATCATTTCAAAAAAGCAATGGAAGGTTTCAAATCACATTTTACTTCCAAGGAGTTTCGGGATATGAATGTCTATGGAGCACAAATTTTGCAAAAATATTATGATGAGTTTTTAACAGCCGTTGATATATCAATAAAGTATGAATTAGAATATAAGATTGATAATGCGGAATATAATGGCGTTCCTATAAAAGGGGTTTTAGATCGCTTATCTGTGTACAAAGATTATGTTGAAGTGGTAGATTACAAAACAGGAAAATTCGGGAAGCCAGATACTCGGACTAAACTTAGAGCGCCAACCGATAGCAAGCCCGAAGGAGGAGAATATTGGAGACAAATTATTTTTTATAAACTATTGTTGGATAGTGATCGTAAAAATATTTGGAATATGGTATCAGGATATATGGATTTTGTAGAACCTGATCGAAACACTGGTGAATTTTTCACTCAAAAGTATGTTGTGCAGCAAGAACACATTGATTTGGTAGGGAGCCAAATAAAGGAAGCATGGGATGGAATACAAAGTCATAGTTTTAATAAATTATGTGGTGACGAAAATTGTTATTGGTGCAATTTTGTGCGAAACGATTATGTTTTTGATATTGATATGAAGGATGATTTAGAAGATGATATTCAAGATATCTGATTAAAAAAAAGTTAAGAAACGAATTCTTTATTGAGTGATTTGGAATTAGAAATTATCTTAGAAGTGTTTGATTAACCGTAAAATTTCATTAAATGAATAATAAAATATTTGGATTATTAAAAGTGATGACTTTCAGTTTACTTTCTTTTTCAATCTTTGGCCAATCGGGTATGGTAATGGTCAAGTCAGCGGAAAATGATAAGTGGGGCTACGTTAATCTCAAGGGTGACGTGATTGTTGATTTTAAATATAAAAATGCAAATGAGTATTCAACAGATGGCTACGCTTTTGTTGGAGATTCTGAAAATGCTAGGATTGTTGATAGAAACGGAGCGTTAACTAAATTACCTGAATTTAGAGATTGTAAAGAAGAATTTCATGATGGGTTGATGCAGATAAGAAATAAGAAGAAGAAGTGGGGATATGTCAATGTTAGAGGAGAGCTCATAATTGATTATCAGTTTGATGAATGTACTGAATTTAATAACGGATTTGCAGGAGCTGAAATCAACGATGATCATTATGTAATCAATTCAAAAGGTGAAAAGTTTAAAGTGGAATCTGAGATAAGAGAAATTAAAAAATTTAGGCAAGGATTGGCTCCTTTTGTAAGTACGAGTAAATATAAGGGATTTGTGGATACCAATGGTAAATTTGCAATTCCAGCAAATTTTGCTTCCGTAGGCTATTTTAAAAATGATCTGGCTTGGGCCAAAGACAAACAATCAAGTAAGGGTGGATATATTGATCGTATGGGCGAATGGGTTATTTCTCCTAAGTATGATAATGTTGGAGACTTTGATGCAATCTCTGGATTAGCTCGTGTTAAACTAGAAGGGAAATGGATGTATGTTGACCGAATGGGAAAAGAAGTTAATGCACCAATGGAAACCGATCTTTATGGTCATTTTAGAGATGGATTAGCTAAGGGTCGATCAGGAGATTTGGTTGGATTTTATAATGCAAATGGAGATTGGGTAATTAAACCTCAATTTGAAACCATTAAAGACTTTGAAAATGGTTTTGCTCCTGCCAAAGAAAATGATCTATGGGGTATGATAAATACCAAAGGCGAATGGGTAATTAAGCCTATGTTTAAAGGTTTGAAACACATTGTTGTTTTTGATAACTAATATTATAAAGTGATAAGTTGAAGTAATACTGTTTTGTTTGAGTGTGTTGCAATCAAGCTTGGCAACAATAAGTTCAATTTCCTAACTATTTTTTTTGCAGATGAAATTTTCAATTCGAATTATTTTAAAAGTGTTTGTTTTTAGTCTTTTATCGTTTTCCATTTATGGTCAATCTGGAATGGTAATGGTAAAATCTGTAATTAACGCTAAATGGGGATATGTAAATTTTAAGAATGAAATTGTGGTTGATTTTAATTATTCCAATGCCAATAGGTTTTCTAAATCAGGATATGCTCTAGTCGGTAAATCAGGATATGCTATTAATGGAAAGCCTCAGCATACAAGTATTGTTGATAAGAACGGAATACTTAAAACCACAGCGTTAATCAAAGATTGCGAAAATGAATTTCACGACGGATTGGTGCAGGTAAGAAACGATAAAAAGAAATGGGGGTATATGAATGAAATAGGAGAAATTGACATAGAGTTTCAATTTGAAAAGTGTACTCCATTTAATAAAGGTTTTGCTGGAGTTAAATTGAGGAAGGATTTTTATATCATTAATAAAGATGGAGATAGATTAAAAATAAAATCTCAGATAAGAGCAATGAGTAAATTTAGTGAAGGGCTAGCTTCGTTTCACGATAAAAGTAAATTCAAGGGATTTGTTGATACCTTGGGTAATATAGTTATACCTTCTCAGTATTACGATGTTGGATATTTTAAGAATGGGTTGGCTTGGGCGAAGCATAAAAAATCACGCAAGGGTGGATATATTAACCGAACTGGAGAATGGGTTGTTTCTCCAGTCTTCGATGTTGTTGGAGATTTTGATCATGTTTCAGGTTTGGCTAGAGTCAAATTAAAAGGGAATTGGTTTTATATTGACCGAGACGGTAAGAAAATAACGCCTCCAATTGAAACATCTTTGTATGGTCAATTTAGAGATGGTCTTGCTAAAGGTAAAGTTGGTGATCTCGTAGGTTTTTACAATGCCAATGGAGAATGGCAAATAAAGCCTCAATTTGAAACTGTTAGAGATTTTGAGAATGGCTATGCCGCCGTGGAAAGAAATGGGTTATGGGGATTGATTAATACAGAAGGCATCTGGGTAATTAAACCGAAGTATAGTGGACTTAAACATATTCAAGTTTTTGATTAATAATTTGCCTTACTTAAATTTGTGTTTCCTATGCGGAACATTCGTTGATTAGGTTTTCATATTTTCTTACAAGACGCAAGTCTTGCTTTAATAAGCTCTTGATCATGTTTGGATTTAGCCGATTTCAAGGCAAAATCTAGATGTTGAAGCTGTTTTTCTAGATTATGATCACTATATAATTCTGCCAATAACGAATGGTATAAATGATTATCTACTAGATTTATTTTTAGGGCTTCTTTTAGAGCTTCTTTTTTTCCTTTTACTTTGGATAAAGCATAGGTCCTGTTTAAAGCGGCAACAGGTGAATATTCTATTTGTAAAAGATGGTTGTATAACTGTAGTATATTTTCCCATTTTTCGTTTGGTCCATCCAATTTTGTATGCCAAAATCCTATAGATGCTTCTAGGTGATATTTAGTAACAATTTTTCCACTTGCAGATTTATGTAAGTAATCTTCTCCGGTTTTAATTAATTCTTTACTCCATTTTTGTGTGTCTTGATTTTCATATAAAACGGGACTACCCATTACATTTTTTCTGGCTTCAAATCTTGAAGAATGAAAACAAAACAATGCCATTAATGCATGAGCTTTAGGAATGGGATGTTTATCTATAAAAATGTACAACAACCGCATGGCTTCTAAGCATAAATGTTTGCGGATGCTTACTTCTGACGTAAAAGAATAATAACCTTCGTTAAAAAGAAGGTAGATTATAGTAAGTACATTGGCTCTCCTTTTTTCGAGATTTTGCTCTGATGGTAAACTAAGTTGTATGTTGTGTTTTCTATATTTTTCTTTTGCGCGTAAAAGTCTTTTGTTGATGGTTGATTTATTAGAGAGTAGAGCAGAAGCAATTTCTTCAATTCCAAATCCACAAAGTACTCTTAACGCTAGAGTAATTTGAGCTTCTGTGGTAAGCAAAGGGTTGCAAACTGTAAATAGCATTTTAAGTTGACTGTCCTCTATGTTTTCTTTTGACAGATCTATGTCTGTTTCCGATACGTGTTTTTCTTTTTGATTTAAATTAGGAATAACTTTATTAGCATATATGGATTCTCTTTTAAGAAAATCTCGGGTTTTATTTTTGGCAACAACATAAAGCCAAGCAGTAGGATTTTCAGGGACTCCTTTTAATGACCAAGTTTCGCTAGCTACCAAAAACGTATCGCTGGCTATATCTTCGGCAATTTGAATATTAGAAATGCCAAATGTTTTGCAAAGCACACTGACAATTTTGCTAAACTCAGTTCTAAAAAGATTCGGTATAATTGAGTTTCTTTCCATTAAATTGTTTAAAAACGCGTCTACTCATGTAAAATATTACATTAGAGTCGACACGTTTTTCCTTTGTTTTTAAAAGACCATTACGTCTCTAATTTCTACAGATCCACCATAGCTAAGAGTTGGACATCCTTCTGATAATTTAATGGCGTCCTCCATGTTATCAGCTTTAACGATTATGTAGCCACCTACCATTTCTTTTAATTCCATATATGGACCGTCTGTTATTGGTGTATCATTTCGTATAATCTTACTTTCCATACCAAGCGCATTTGTACCAATAAATTTTCCTTGGGCAGCAATTCCACCTATCCAATCTTGCCATACTTTAACCTGTGCTTGCATGGCTTCTGGGCTAGGTCTTTCTACTCTTTGTTCACTTCTGAAAATCATCATAAATTCTTTCATAATATTTAAATTTTTAAGGTTTATATACCTAAGTCGATCGAACTAAAAGAAATAGGACAGCTTTTTAAAAATTATTTAAAAATATAATTATATGACATCGAAATGAGTATTTAAGGTCATTAAAATTTTGTAATCATCAATGAAATGGAAATATCCAGCTACATTAAAAATGCCATTATGACATACTGTATTAAACAAAAATGACAAAATGGCGCTTAATTTTAAATTGTTTGGACTAATTGACGCTGTATTTCTCATGGAATTAGATTTGATAAGGTATAATCAGATTTTTAAACTTAAAAAACTTATAAATATGTATTATACAAATTGTGCCCCAGCAAAAAGAAGATCAAGGAATCCTAATGTCCGTAGATCTCATTTTAGAAGAAATTCTCCAGCTGCTAATGTTATAAGAAAGGATGACAGCTATGAAATTGAATTAGCTCTACCTGGTTTTTCCAAAGAAGATATTAGTATCGATATAAATGAAAATAGCTTGACTATTGCATCTATAAAAAACCAGGCTGAAGAAAGCCAAGAGTATACTTTTAGAGAATTTAACTACGATGGATTTAATAGAAGTTTTACGCTTCCTAAAGAATCTAATCAAGAGAATATTTCGGCAAAATTTAACAATGGAATATTAGTGATTTCTATTCCAGATGTTATCAAAGAACCAGCAAAGAAAATTATTATTGATTAATAAAATAAAACAAAAGATATGTATAGAAATAATTTAAATCATGCATTCCCTAAAATAATTGGCGAAGCATTTGAAACAATTTTTAATTCGAATATTTCAGACGTCTTGGGTGTAGACTTAAGTTTAAATACTCCAGCAGTAAATATTCAAGAGACAGCTGATGCATTTGAAATAAATCTTGCTGCACCAGGATTAACTAAGAAAGATTTTAATATAGAAATTGATGGCGATAATATTAAAATTTCTGCTGACTTAAAATCAAGTAAGGATGATTCTGATGAAAAAACTATTTATAAAAGAAGAGAATTTAATTATAGTTCTTTTGTAAGGAGTTTCACATTATCTAAAGAGGTAAATCGAGAAGATATAAAAGCCAAGTACAATGCGGGGATACTAAAGATCAGAATAGGAAAATTGGAAGAAGCAAAAGATAAAGGTCCTCAGAAAATAAAGATCAATTAGGAATATTACGAAGTAGATTGAGCAGTTAAGTATTTGATATTGAAGTGTTAGATATTAAAATGGAGAGTCTATGTTTGACTCTCCATTTGTTTTTTATTTCTTAATTAATTCTAAGGATCTTTCGAGTTATTTTTTCATTATCATTAGAGAGCTCAACAACAACAATCCCTGAATGATCCATATCATCTTTAAAATTTATCATCCATTGGTTTTGGCCAGCTGCAAATTGTCTCTTTTCACTAAATAGCAATTTCCCAGTTATGTCTGAACATTGAATTTTTAAATCGATTGAATTATCATTTTCAAAATCAATGGTAAAATTATCCTTAAAAGGATTTGGATAAAGTTTGTTAATGTCAAACTTAAGAATCTTATTTTCTTCTTTTCTGAGTAAAACAATTTCGGCAAAATCTAACTCATTGCCAATATAGGCTTCATTATAATTGCCTTGATCGTTTATTGTTAAAATTGATTTTGAGGTCAAATTTGACTTGTTTGCAAGTACAAACGAGAATAATGTTTCTGTAGCATCAATTGAAATGGGCTCAAGGCTTTCCCAGCTGATATAAACTGTATTACGTTCAATTCTAAAATTACTATTATCAAGTAATAATTGCCCAGCCTTAATATCTATAACCTGATCCTCATCAAATTTTATGCTAAGTTGAAATCCATGAACCTCATTGAAATCTTCCGATCTAAATTTTAAAATTGATTCGTTTTCAACCTGCTCACTTTCATAATTAAACTCTAATTGCTTAGTAGATCTGGAATTTAGGCCCTGTGTATTATTTAATCCCATGCTAGCAGAACCATTTAGATCTCCAACTTTTATTGACCGAAAATTGTGCATTATGTTAAATTCTTTTTTTGAATTCACATAAATTTCTTCAGTGATATTGTTTTGATTCGGGTAAATGGTTTCTTGATTTGAATTGTAAAATCTCCAACTAGTATTATTATGAAATTGGTCGTTGTACCCTAAAATTAGTTTTCTTAATTCTATAAGATCTAAAGCTGTAATACTATTGCTGTTGTCAATATCAGCTGCAACAAAATCATCAATAGAGCTGATTGTCGCAAGACCTAAAATTATTTTTTTAATCATTAAAAGATCAATCGTACTAACTCCATTTTTACAATCATCGTTTTTGTGAGCGCTAATCATATATTTCTCGGACGTGTTAAGATCCTCAAATACATACTCACCAGATGAGTCGGTTGTCGTTGATTTTAAAAAATCATCTCCGCTCAGGTTTATTTTTACATTCGATAAAACTACATTTCGTTCATTTTCCACTCTACCTTCCAGGGAGAAATTGTCAGTCGAAGAGCATATGCCAAATACTGAAACATCTTCAACATCCCATGCCGCAACAACAGCTCCATTACCTATCAAACAGTAAGGTAATAATTCAAATTCTAGGGTTGATTCATCTTCAATTTTTAATTCATCAAATTCAAAACTTGAAAGTTCCCAATCCAAGCTAGTTTGTAGATCTTCGTTGCTATAAACCTCTATTCCATCTACTAATACCCGGATTCCAAATTTTGTCGGATAATTATTGATTCCTGATGCACCATCTATCCAATCAAATTGGAGCGGAGCTTTTTGATACAGTTCCAATTTTGAAATAGTAACTGAGGAATTTGGATCAGGATTAATGATAGTTTCGAAACGCAATGCTTGAATAGAATTGCGAACATAATCGCATGAATTTAATGATGAAATGCATAAAGCCTTGGTACCATTCATTCCTGGAGTACAAGAATGAGATTGGGCATTAGGGTTATCCCTGTACAGAATAGTACTTTCTATATCTGCGCAATCTAGAATTTCTGGATATTCAGCCCTGAATTCAGAATAATCCATATGATCTCCTGTATTCCAAGCCAAACATTCATTTAAATTAAAATGAGTAATGGCTTTAATTTCTCTGATATTTATTCTAATAAGACTATCACATCCGGTATTTGAGGCGAGCATCACTATATAGTCCCCTTCTGCAGTGAATTGTTGACCATAGAGGGATAATGTGTCTCCACTAAAAATTTCATATGATTCAGATTCTTCCACTAATGGAGAAACTGAAATATTAATATTTATAAGACTATCACATCCATTGATCCCAATCAAAGTTTGTAGGTAAGTTCCTGCTTGCTCAAAAGTCTCATTATTAAAAATGAGTTCGTCACCTTCGCATAACATAAATGCGGTATCAATGGAATTTACCTCTAATACTGTTAAGTCCAAAATGAAGATACTATCACAGCCATCATCTGCAGGCACTAATTGCTCTATTATACCTGTCTCGTTGTATGTAATACCCAACCAATCAAAACTCTCCCCAAAGCATATTGAGATAAATTCATTGACTCGTACCGTATCACAATCCATACATCCTTCGCCAAATTCCAAGGCATTAGTGACGGCATCTGTCGTGGCCTGACCAGCACCAGCAATTGTTGGTATACCTTCATCATTAACGGGGAGGGGTAGGACCATATTCACTAAGTTAGAAGCTGTAAAGTTTCCACCACCTTCTACGGCATCATAACATCCATCATCATCAGAATCTGGATCAAAATGATTGACTATTCCATCTCCATCCGTATCACATGCCGCATAGAAAACCAATCGAAAATCATCTAACCTTGTACTTAAAAACGTAAAGCCATTGTCTGAATAGAGGTACATTCTAGCTTTGTAGCTCTTTTGAGGAGCCAAATTAAATGCCAAATTATCTGCAGTATTTACATAATTCCGACCAAAACTGAGCGCATTAAAAATATCTGTACTTCCTACGGAATTGTAAGTAACGCCATCAAAAACAATTGTAGTTGATGTCGCAAAATCATCATCTGATATCTCAATCGCACGACCAAATCTTCCATCATCATTACCATCAAAAATGGCATAATTAAAATGAGAAAACTTTACTACATCATTAAAGTCATCTGTAGTAAAACTCATTTCTAAATAATCATTATCGGCTTTTGCTCCATCAAGATCAAATTGATCAATACCACTCATCGTTAATCTAGAGACATTGTTAGTAAGTGATAAACCAGAACCCATTATTAAGGGGGAATTAGAATTAAAATATTCTGAACTGGTTAAATCGATATCTTCAGAATTAAAATTATTGCTATTAAATGTATAATAAAACGGGGTAACTCGTTGTAGGCATTCTTCACTATCTAATATTCCATCATTGTCGTCATCTTCATCCAAAAAATCCAATATTCCATCTTGATCTTGGTCGGGACATTGATTTATAAAAATTTGACAGTCCGAATCTTCGCAATCAATGTCTCCATCATTGTCATCGTCAATGCCATTGTCACATATTTCAATCATTAAAGATCGAATTGAATTAGATGAATTTAGGTAAGGGTTTTCGCTATTTGAAAATAAGAATACACTGATAAAAAGGCATAATGTGGTCAATGAGGATTTCATATAAGTTTTGATTTTAAGGATATATGGCTATATAACACGAATTAACATATTATAAATATTTATAATATAAAGTTACAAAGAATTTTTGTGAATTTTATCCTGAATGTATTATCGATTTAAATTCTAAGATTAACGTAGTACTTTGATGTACCATTGATTTTATCAAATCCTTAAAATTTTAAAGCTTTTAGCCTAATTCTACACATTTATGGTCATTGAATCTTCTTTTTCATTCAATTTGAATAAATATTTTAAACCAATCATCCTAAGACAAATCATATTAAAGTTTACTTTTATGTTGTGAAATATTTATTGTCGAGTTTCATTTTTCTTTCTATAAACACAATGATCCATTGCCAATACCAAGCAGGACTTTTGGTGGGATATGGAATTTCAGCTACAAGTCAACAACTTGTGCGCTACGACGATTTTGATGATTATGTTATTTATAATATCAATTTGGAAAAAATAAAACTAGGGCCAAAATTAGGATGTAATCTGAATTATCAAAGCAGAAGAAGTTTGGTTTTTGTCCAATCGTCATTATTTTACCAAAGCGAATCAATAAACTACAATGTAAAAAGTGATATCCTCACAGATATAAGAGAATTTAAAGTTTCAAAAAAATCACATTATTTAAACTGGGGGTTGTTTGGTGGTTTTTCAAATGAAAAAATAAAGATTGGGATAGGGCCTCAACTCTCCATTGTTCTAAAGGAAAATGAAGCTTTTGAGGAATTATTATATTTCTCAGAGGATAGAAAATTAGTTGATACTAGCGTGTCGGCTTTATTAGCTTATAATCTAGGCCCAATTAGTTATCAAATTAATTTAGATTATCATTTAAATGGAGCTGCCAACTATGTTCTTCATAAAGATTTAAAACAGGGATTTAATAGAACACCAATTTATTTGCAACTATCTGCTATTTGGAATTTTGATTTGAATTGGTACTAGTCTATAAAGATTACTTCTCGAGTAAATCGTATTCCAACTGATAATTCTAATGTTACATTTCGAATTGTTCTTTCAGGAATAGATGTTGTTTGACCGTTAAAAGGATTAATGACATTTTGAATTGGAACAGATCTATATTGGTATGATAAATCAGGCGCAATATTGACTTCTATAAAAGGAACAAGTCTATCACTTACATCAAACTGAACACCACCTCCAAAACTAATGCCATAATTCCATTTGTTTACAAACGTTTGTACGGGAAAATATGGATTGCTTGTTTCGCCTAAATTGTTGCTTACTGTATATTCTAATCGAACACCCACTAAGTAGTAGGGGATGGTAGTATTGCCTTTGTCAAATCTCTTTTTGACACCTAAACCTAGAGATATATTATTGAAAGCAAATCCTCTTCCAAATGAAAATCCAGTCAAACTTGATAATCCTCGAATGCCACTACCTCGAGTATGATAACCAATTTGGGCATACAAACTCCCTTTAAAGTATGGATCTAAACTTTCCATGAATAAAGAAAAATTGCTTGCTATTAATGGACGGTTATCATAACCATTCCATTTTTGAGTTGCTATATTTAGTCCTAGTTTGGGCCCGAAATAAAATCCAGCATCCTGTGATTTTAATATTCCCGAACAACAAAAAATGATTATTAGTGATCCAACAAATTTGTTCATTTTCTAATTTCTAGTGAACTCTAATATCGTATTAAAAAACAAATTTATTTTCGTTATTTCCAACTTTAGTTCCATCAATAAATTTTGGTCGTTGGCTAAGTTTTATTTTTCCTTTGAGACTTAGTTTTTGACCAACCACAGGCTGGGCGTATTTTGGTAATCTATTCTTAGCATATAAACTTGTTAATTTTATTCCATGCGCTTGAGCAATGTCATACATTGTTTCACCTCTTTTTACTTTATGGAATTTTTTATTGCCAGAATAAGATTTTTGTTTTTCTTGAATATAAATATATTCGCCTTCTTTTAAACTAATAGCAGAATTGGTCAATCTTTCGTTGCAATCCATTAGTTTACTTGTCTCGATTCCAACAATTTTTGATAAAGCGAAAAGCGTCTCGTTTCCTTGAGCAACATATAATTTTTTATCATTAACCTCTTTCATTCTGTATTTATTCTTTCTTACTACAGGTTCGTTTCTTGTCGTTTTATGAATATCTACAGTTTTATCTTCTTTAGAATGTTTTTGGCTTGGTGATTTAGCTGGATTATCTTTACGCGTTGTATTTTTTGCAACAGGATGAGAACTTTGACTTGATGAAGAACTAGGAATAGATTGTGCCATTGGTTGTGAAAGACCATCTAGCTTATACAGTTCATGTTTATTAATAATAGAAATAAGTTTTTCTGGATATTTTGGATCAGTTGCGTAACCAGCATCCCGTAAACCATATGCCCAAGATTCATAATCCGTCTTGTCATATTTTAAAAGAAAGCCGTAACGATATTTCTTTTTAGGATCGGTGAGAAAATTGGAATGTTCGACAAAAGACTCGTGTACTGAACTATATTTTCTAAAACAGCTTTGGATCAACTTCCCATTTTTGTAATCATCATCTTTGCGATAAATGGTTTTTCCTTTCCATTTATTTCCACATTTTATTCCAAAGTGATTGTTTCCTTCTTTTGCCAACGTACTGTTTCCCATATTGGATTCAAGCAGGGCTTGCGCCAGTTTTATACTTGCTGGGATACCTGTTCTATTCATTTCAGAAATAGCAATATCACGATGTCTTTTGATATAGTCTTCAATGGCATTGTTACCATTAGCATTGACCAAAAAAGGGAATAGAACAAATAAAAATAGCTTTAAATACATAGCAACCGTTTTAAAATTAATTCATATTATAAATTATTATAAAATGTATTATACTAAAATACAGCATATTACGTGCCAAACTTTTTTATTAGACCAAGGGGTGCATCAGTACTGGTTAGAAAGAAACTATCTATTTTGTAGATAACTGTTTATTCTCTCATTAATTGTTTGCCAGGGCAGGATAAGATATCACCAAATAGAGAATCTTTTGTTAATGGCCAAGATGATAAATATTAAACTATTCAATTGATATTTTGAAAAATTGAAGCATAGTTTTATCAAACTTCTTCTTAATAGTTCTTTCTAAGTATGTTGAAAGCAATATTCCTAACACGTAAATTACATAGCCAAGATAACATCTGCCGTAAAGAAAGAGTTATGAAGCTAATCATTGTTGTCAACTGCTATTTCATTATTGAATTCATTATTAATTCAGGATTTTGAAAATCAGTATATACTTCCAATGCTCCTTTGCTTAATAATTTTCCATTGTTTTGATTATCAATTCCTATAAATCTAATATTTAATTTGCGGCATGTTTGGTAATCCCATTCTCCGTCTCCGAAATAGATAATTTCCTTGGGTTCGAAATTTGAATTAAGTTTTAATTGCCTGATGACATCCAAAGTTATTTCTTCTCTGGTTTTAAAATGATTACTGTTAGAATAACTTACAGTGTTCGGATTAATTCCAATAACTTCTAATTTGAAATTCGCCGTTTCTTCCCACCCCCCCGGTAGCAATTCCAAGTTTGAATTCTTTGTTATTAGAAATTGATTTATAAAACTCCGTTGCACCTTTTATTTCTTGAAATTGAGTTTTGTTTAAATCATATTCAAGAATTAAGTTTTTGAGAAAAAGCTTTTTTAGATTTAGTATATCGACAGAATTAGATTTTCTGTTTAATTTATTTAAGATTAATTCTTCAGCAATACCCCAATCTGTCACATTGGTTATTTGATTCCACTGGACATCCTTAATACTCACATTGAAAATTGATTCAAACGAATTGATGTAGCACTTGTCATCTACTTTAGTAGTATTTGTTAGAGTGCCATCTATGTCAAATATTATGTACTTCAAAGTTCGATTATTTTATTTTAGTAATGGATATCAGAAGATCGTTATTATAGCATCTGTCGCCTAGAAAAGATATGCTGTCACCAGGTTAGTTAATATCTGGATTTCTATTTAAAATCAATTCCTGAATAATTTATTCCAGTTAGTCTGTGAATTTCATATTTGTAAGTTGAAAGATCTTTATGGTTAAATTTTGAAACTTCATTATACCCACATGCTCTTGCTACAACTTTGATTAATTCATTGGTAGCCTCAAAAAAATTATTTAATTGTTTGGCAGAAGCCTCAATAATCAATCTTTGTCTCAAATGATTTTTCTGAGTGGCAATCCCTACTGGACAGTTGTTCGAATTGCAAGCTCTCATTCCTAAGCAACCAATTGCTTGTAATGCAGAATTGGGAAACTGCAATAGCATCTGCTCCAAGCATCATAGCTTTAGCAAAGTCTTCTGCTACTCTTAGCCCACCAGTAATTATAAGGGTTATATTTTTTGCATTTATTTTGTCTAAATGCTTCCTTGCCCTTGCAAGTGCAGGAATTGTCGGGACATTAATATTATTTCTTAATATAGTTGGTGCTGAGCCCGTTCCTCCACCTCTACCATCGAGAATAATGTAATCTACTCCTACTTTCACTGCAAAGTCTATATCTGCTTCTATATGACTTGCTGCGATTTTAAATCCAATCGGAATTCCTCCTGTTTTGATTCTAACTTTTTTGGCGAACTCTGCAAAATCTTCTGCGGTAATAAGGTCGGGAAAAGCGGCTGGAGATATTGCAGTCTGACCAACATTTAATCCTCTAACTTCTGCAATTTCTTGAGTTACTTTTGCGCCGGGCAAATGTCCGCCTGTTCCAGTTTTTGCACCTTGTCCACCTTTGAAATGGAAAGCCTGTGCTTTTAAAACTTTGTCCCAAGAAAAGCCAAACTTACCGGAAGCTAATTCATAAAAATATCGAGAGTTGTTTGCTTGTTCTTCGGGTAGCATTCCACCTTCGCCACTACAAATTCCAGTCCCAGACAATTCTGCGCCCCATAGATAATGCTATTTTTGCTTCTTTAGATAATGAACCAAAACTCATATCAGAAACAAAAAGTGGTATATCTAATTCTAAAGGTTTATTTGCGTTTTTACCAATTACAACTTTTGTGCTAACATCTTCTCCATCCAATAATGGACGATGTGCCAATTGCCGCTGGCAAAAACTGAATATCTTCCATTTTGGCAAGGTATCTCTATCAACTCCCATTGACGCTGAAGGTCCGTGATGTCCCCAATTTTTTAATCCATTTCGAGCTAACTCTTTAATGTAAGAAGTATAAGGCTCAGTATTTTCAGGATTTGTAATCAGCATATTGACCTAAGTATTCATCCCTTTTAAATTGCTGTGGATATTTCTCTAAATAATCATTGACTTCATCTTCGTCAATGTAAATATTTCCATTATTAATTTCGGAATGAAACTTATACAATGCTTCCTTATTATTGTATTCGCTAACACCTGTATCTATTCGATAATCCCAGTTATGGACACCACAGATTATATTGTTTCCATCTACATAACCATCAGCCATCAAAGCCCCTCTGTGAAGGCATCTTCCATAAAGTACTGATACGTTATTGTCGTACTTAATGATTACCCAAATCTAATCCGTTTACCCTGTTTTCCTATTGGCTTTTTTTCTTCTAGATCTATATAGCTATGTAGTTTAATTTTTTTCATTTTAATTATTTTGACTTAGTGTTAACTACTATCTAACTTACCTTTTTGTCGATTATTTTAATCCCTAATAAAGGAAGAGTTTTTAGATTGTGATATTGTAGTGCTGCTTTAACGCAATTCTTCAATTCTACTTCTGGGATTACATCATCAACTCCAAATAAGATAGCTCTATTGTTTTCGTATTTAAAAATATCTCCGTAAACTATTTTAAAACTTGAGACCAGTTTACTCGTGCATTTAAAATAAACAGCATATTGTTCTGGTGATTTGGTTTTCCAATCTATCCGAATTGTACTTCCCCTCTTGACTAAAAAACTTGGTTCGCCCCATTTTAGTGTTTCTTCTATTTCTAATATATCCATATTTTCAGCAGCCACTTCTAAAATTAGTTCGCGTAAATATTCCAATTTGGATTTAATCTTTTTGGATAAGAATTGAATTTCTCAGTGACTCTAGGGATCAGTGATAATTTTCATGGACAGTAGATTTTTGAGAAGTAAGTTACTACTTTAATTTATCTATAATAGTTTCGATTAGAGTAG
>CANNZV010006379.1:0-18471 GCA_947561585.1 Caprella mutica
CGTACGAACACATAAAATGTGCACTCATCGATTAAGTTATAAAATTAGATATGATAATCGGGTTTACTGGATCTTTATTAAGTACAGAATTAATGTATCTTTTAAAATTAACCCCGTTGCATAATTCGCTGTGAATTATGAGCAATAAGTATTTTAAATACGGAATTGAAGTAGTCAGATACTAATAGGTAAATGTGTTTCATTTGACAGTAATTCATCTTGCAGTAAAATTCTCAATAGGTGATGTAAGATGTGGGAAATGAATTGGCTGTTTTAGATCCAGAAACACTTTCATGGCTAGTTTTTTGATATTTTGTTAAGTGCGTAGTTTTCTCTATTAAGATCTATTGATTCGTTTTTTTTTTGTGAACAATTGCTAATTCGTGTATTCAAATAGGACTTTCAAAGGGATAATTAAAAGATAAATAATAAACATAAACTAATTAATGAACGTAATATTAATCGAGTGATTAACTAATTTGTCGTGTGTATAGTAGATTTTAATATTTGTAATTTTTTTGGGTAACTATATTGCTACCTATCTAATTAGATCTGTGAATAGTAGATTTTACTAAAATGGTTTCAACTCTTAATTACCGTCGGTACTCTGAAATACGGTACTTTGATCAGCGGTTCTCAAAACCACAGTACTCTGAACTACGGTATACCTACTTTGAACTACGGTATACCTATCTGAACTACGGTATACTCATCTGAACTACGGTATACCCATCCGAACTACGGTATACCTACTTTGAACTACGGTATACCCATCTGAACTACGGTATACCCATCTGAACTACGGTATACCCATCTGAACTACGGTATACCCATCTGAACTACGGTATACCCATCTGAACTACGGTATACCCATCTGAACTAAAGGTATACCCATCTGCACTACGGGTACCTTGAACCTGCATGGTACTAAGATTTTATAAGCTATATGATATTACGTATTTCTTTATGCTCTTTACTTAATGAATGATTCTAATTTTCTGTCGTGATTTTACAGACCTATTTTGGTAATAAATGTATGTTTTAATCATCTTTTGTTTTATGCTGATACTAAGTAATAATTAGTATTATATAATGTATAGGTAGGTAACCATATTTCTTTTTGTTGATTAAAAAAGTGCATTAAAAGGGCAATATGTATTGTCTATTGATAACTTATTTGTATCTGTAACTTTAATAAAATATATTTATCATTTGGAAGTTTTTTACCAATATCCTATTATTGAAAGTTACTCTTAATTAATAAATGTATTAGCATGTTAATTAGTTTTACTAATTGTAAGACTGCGTTCAAATAGCTACAGAAATTCTTTCTAAGGTTTGTCTCATTTTCAAACAATAATTCATTATGTAGCCTAGCTTCAACCAGAGAGAAATTATTCTGCTTTTAATTTTCGCTTACCCCAAAACTAGAAAGAATGTAGGTACAGTTCAATGAAAGAAAGAAATATAGATTATTTTTTTTAGAATTCCAACCAACTAAATATAAGTTTTGATTTTGAACGTAATATTACGTTATCGGATTCAATAAGAGATTTATATTAGTTTAAAGTAAAAAAAAAATTAAATCCAAGGAACATAATATTCCTTCCAAAGGAAAAAAAGATTCAACAAAGGAAAATAATATTCCTTCTAATGAAAAAAAAAAAACATCATATGAAAAATTTCGCATAAATGTTTTCAGGTAAACCGGAATTCTTCTTTATTGTGAAGTGAAATTATATTTATTTGGAATATATGCTCATTCTTTCTGCCATGAAAAAAATTCAGGTGCATATTTTATAGGTTTTTGGCTTTGTAGGGAAGAAAAGTTGCTCTGTGTGTAATGAAGTGAAGAGTGACTTGGAATGTAGTCCGAATATTCCTGTGGCTCTAATGTCACGGAGATAAAATTACCAGGGTACACAGAAATTTTCTTCTTGTTTATCTGTCTATTGTCAATTCATACAATGATAATTCAGTTCCCTTTGATATTGAGTACATTTTTTTAAAAGTTTCGACATATATACTAGGCTTTTTCTATTGGAGCTAATAATTTTCATTTCTAACAAATAATGAATTCGTCTACCCAGCTTTTTGTAGTTTGGGTTTCCAGCTTCCCACAGTTCCGCCTTTGTTTCACATATTGTATAATAACTATGTAACGGAAATGTGCATCTCGTTCTTCATTTATTTTTCTGAAGATATCAAACATTTCGGATGATATGTAAAAAAATGGCCATTCTTTAAACTTTGCGTCAAATTCATGAAAATTTGACTTTTACGAGGAATCTGATAGCATCAACAGGTTAATGTTTACACTGCTGGGTTGTTTACTGGAAGAAATTAAGCTGCGCCAAAGATAGTTTTTGCCACTATAAAATGGAAAGGGCCAACTTTGCGAAAGACAGAGAAACTGAAAGAGGAAAATGATTAAATTCCTGAGTCCACACATGTCAAAGAACAGGTCTGAACTCTAGTAGCTCACTTGGTTAAACAGTGTTTAGTAAACTCTGTTCGATGTACTTATCGACCGAGGAAAAATAGCTTAATGGACCAAAAATTTGGTTACAATATTTTTTTTTCATAAATTGGTTGTTTGTAATAGAATTATTTATTCAAAAATTTGAAGCGTTAATAGCAGAACTTTTTCTTACTGATAAAATTATATTTTCTAGTAACAATATGGGTTGGAATATAATATAACTATGGCCTACATAGTTTTGGAGCCTCGTACGTTCATATTATCGATTATTTTCTATTCATTGAAAATAATGCATTAACACATTTTAATGAATATTGGTATAGACTATACTGCAATGTGGATTTTAAATATCAATCAAATATGATTCAGTATATTATATTATCATTCCAATCCAAATACATTATAATACCATTCATAAATTGTCTTTTGTTTTTTCTTACGATTCTAACTTTTAATTAATTATCTTTCAAAACACACTCCTCTTTACTATTGAAATAATATTTTTCCATATGAAAGTTACTGGTTTATTATAAGTTAGTCATGATCAACATCTCTAATTAGTTTACTTTTTATTCTTACATTGTACTGTAGTGTGAATCTCGGTGTCTGATATAAAAGAATGAATTGCACCGGATGAAAAAATAAGTAGAGCACCTGGTTCTAATATTCTTCACAAATAGGTTTTCCAAAGAATCATGAAGTTTCGAAGAAAACAACCATCAAAAGTTCAAAAACAAATTACAATTTAAACTAATAATTCATCTTGTTTTGGTGGAGAAGTTATACAAGGTTTAAGATAAATTAATTTAAATATGGAAATATTGCAAAGTCGTTTCATCAGAATGATATCTAATGCTAGTTTAATCCGATAGATTTTGGTTTGTTTTCGTTGCATAATAATATTCATTTAATGTGTTTTAATATTCGAGAAATCTAGAAGTTCTTATTTTTCAAATCGTGCATCATTTCGAACTGCGGTTTAATTACATTGTCATAAATATGTCCAAATAGAAATGATTACATTAGCTTTGTTCCTTTACATAGTGAATTGAAATCATCTATTTACCACATATAAGAATGTACACAGTACAAACTATAATGAACCAAAATAAACAGTGAATTAAAATATATAAAAAAACATTCAACTCATGAAAATACAAATTATATAGAAAATGTACAACTTTTCAAATAAATTAATATAAGGTTTCTTCTAGTAGACTTATGTACATTTACAAAAGAAAAGAAACTAGATGACGTGCACTCGTAGCGCATACATTCGCGACCGCTTAAAATGACCTTGATCTTGACCTTCATACCCTTTCGCTCCCAAAATCTAATCAAATGGTTCTTGGATATTGACCAAACGTCCCACATAATTTTAGGTAATTTGATAGAATACTTTTTGAGCTTTAAATGACCTTGACCTTTGATCTGATCATTCCCAAAATCTATTAAACTGATTCCTGGATAAGGTCAAATTGTCGCACCAAATTTCAGGCGATTTGGTTGAAGACTTTTTGAATTATTGAGTTATGAATGACCTTGACCTTGGATCAGATTGCTCCCAAAATTTCACCTGATGCTTCCTGGATAATTGACTAATCGTCCCATCAAATCTCAGGGAATTTGGTTGACAACTTTTTGTATTATGCGAATAACAAATTGATAAATAAATAAATGCCGCCTAAAATATAACCTTCCGCAATCTGTGAAGATGATGAATATAATTCGAAGGAATAAAACAATGTCTGATCATTATAGTACATTGTGCTATAAGATGACTGCCGTGACCTCCTTTTCACCCTATACTGTTTCAAAATGTCAATATTTATTAAATGATCTAATTAATTGTTAAAACTTTCTCTCAATAGAGATATTATTAAAGGCACAGTACATTCTATTTATTACAGTGAACTCTTCAAATGAAGGTCTGGCGACGTGAGATATTAATTAATTAGCAAATAAAGACTAATTAGTTAATAATTATTGTTTGTTCTATTACATAAACCAAATAAAATATCTCTTTTGTTGATTAACTTATAGAATCGGAAAATCATTTAAAGTTTTTTTGCTAAGTTAAAATCTGAATTTATATTACCGATATAGATTATTTCAGTATGTGATAACAATGAATTGGCTATTCATAGTTACTGAATGAGATTACCGAACTTCAAAGGTTACATTTGTTGCGTGCAGAAATGCCTCTAAAGGAGTCCTGATGTAAGATTGAAAGCTGCACTAATATATTCAGGCAATTTGTGGCAGTTAGTTCATCCATGCATGCAATAGCAGTAGCTTTCATTCTTTCCATTGATGCGATATCATTGGCCGCAACCCACTAGGTTTTCGATTATTAGTTTTCGTTGGTATTGTATAGACTTGCCGGTACGCATGATGTGTCCATTTCTCGATACACTGTATCCATTCATTCAAAAGAGCGAGTGATGCAGATACACTAATTGATTGAGAGTATACAAGCACAATATTAATAGTTGCATTAAATTAATTGGTGACACAATGGTATGTTATTACTAAATTACAAACTAGTATGTATTTACAATGAAAGTTAAAAATCATATTTCTTATTAATATGGAAAATTCAATTTGTTTATACTGATTCTATTTAATTCATTAATGTAAGCTGTGAAATTTTTCATTAATATCTGCCAAATGGGTATATAAAGTTATTTGATTGTAATCTAATTGAAATTATATCTGTGATATTTACATTCTATATTTGTAATCTATCTTTTATTATTTTCACCATGGAGTGATAGATTTTAAAATGATATGAAATTATCAATAAATTTGAATTTTGATTTGGGAAAACAAATGTAGATAATTAAGTTAGATAAATCAAAGTAACCAATATCCAAGACTTATTAGTAATTAGAAATCATTCATATATTTCATGTACCTAGGGTCCTGTAGAACGGTTATATAGTGAAATCCTGTATAGTGAATAATAGAGTTCTGAGCATAGAGTTATGATAAACTACTCTAGAGAGAGGAAGTGTTGCAGTGATTGCAGGACGCTAAGGAAGACGGAGTAAAACCTTATTTCGTTTCAGTTATATCATTTCTCCATTAAATTTTGCTTCAGTTATATCATTTCTCAATTAAACTGACGCCAGATTGCCAGTCACGTGACCCAAAAATAAGGATTTTAGCGTCCCGCAAGACGCGATATTATTTTGGCCACTGACTCACCACTTAGTTCTGAGTAATGAACTAATCAGTGTTGTGAACAAATTTTACCAATGGCCTTCAGTTATAGAAACTCAAGGCCATTTTAGAACTAGATAAAATTTAATCACTGTTCAGGCTATTTCATTACTCAGGACTATACTATTCACTATATATATAACATTACCGTATATAATGTTGTATATGGGCTTTAGCCATATATAATGAACAGTATTATATTGTTTGTTAATTAATTACCAATTGTTTTGAATTTTTAATAATATGATGTCATTGTTATGAATATTTATAGGGTATCGTATTTATTGAAGTCGAAAGAATACTATAATAAAACATTAATTAGTTTTTCTATTTAAATTCTAATTATATTTTTTTCTGTGCATGTAATAATATTATGAATGTAATTCATTCAAATTAAAAGAATAATTTTCCTTTCTGTTGATAAAATTAGAGATGTGTTATAAATATGATTGTATTATTAATTATAAGTTATATATTGATAAATTATGGTAAATAGGTTTCATTGTTCTCGCAAGAGGTGATTTACATTTTATTACATAACGTGTTATTAGAAAAGTATTCCTGTGGTTTCTCTTTCTTTTTTAATTAATTAATTCATTATATTTTTCTAATTTTTTTTATACATAGCAAAAAGACCATTAGAAATTAATGTATTTCTTACATATTAATATGGCCACGTTCTTCTTGTATAGGTACATCGTTACAATAAGTACAGTCTACAGTCTACACTCTACACCAGTGGTAAGCAACCCCTGGTCCGCGGGACAAATGGTACCGGGCCGCGGAAGGATACTCAATAATTCGATTCAAGTAATGAAATTATTTTTATATAAGTGTGACCTCACATAAATAGATAATACAAGTTGGTAGACAATTTCAAATTTTCTAAGACAAATACTTTAAAATTAATAGGTATATAATGTATAACAATAAGAGTTGTTTTGATCAAGAGATTTAGAGTCCTCTCTGCGAACCTGTGCCCAATGATTTCCCTCCTGTACAATCCTCACCCCAATACATTTTCTCCTCCACAATCTGCAGCCTAATGATTTCCCTCCTGTACAATCTGCTGCCCAATGATTTCCTTCCTGTACAATCCGCACCCCAATACATTTTCTCCTGCACAATCTGCAGCCCAATGATTTCCCCCCTGTACAATCTGCAGCCCAATGATTTCCCCCCTGTACAATCTGCTGCCCAATGATTTCCTTCCTGTACAATCCGCACCCCAATAAATTTTCTCCTGCACAATCTGCAGCCTAGTGATTTCCTTCCTGTACAATCCGCACCCCAATGATTTCCATCCTGTATAATCCGCAGCCCAATGATTTCCCTCCTGTACAATCTGTACCACCATGATTTCCCTCCTGTACAATCTGCACCCCAATGATTTCCCTCCTGTACAATCTGCACCCCAATGATTTCCCTCCTGTACAATCCGCAGCCCAATGATTTCCCTCCTGTACAATTCGCACCCCAATGATTTCCTTCCTGTACAATTTGCAGCCCGATGATTTACCTCCTGTACAATCTGCAGCCCAATGATTTCCCTCCAGTACAATCTGTACCCCAATGATTTCCCTCCTGTACAATCCGCAGCCCAATGATTTCCCTCCTGTACAATCTGTACCCCAATGATTTCCCTCCTGTACAATCCGCAGCCCAATGATTTCCCTCCCGTACAATCTGTACCCATATGATTCCCCTCCTGTACAATCCGCAGCCGAATATGAACTGGGGTGCTGATTCTACATGGGGTTCTTTTTTTTACCTGATTATGATTTTTTTTGTATTGTACCTGAGTAATAAAATTAATTTGACCTGAGTATTATTGCTATTTTTCGTACCAGATTGTTATTGTAAAATGAATGTTTATATAAAGGATTATTTTATATTAGCTAGTTTTGGTATCATAAGAAAGCAATATAGCCTCTTAGAAGCGGACGAATGTTTTGGCCTACCCAATAATATCAGCTTTATTCATCCCGACGGGCCGCGAGAATATTGTTGAACGTTTACCGGTCCTCGACGATAAAAAGGTTGCCGACCATTACTCCACAGTACAACACAGGCATACCCCGCTTTAATTACCAAATCGCAATTCAGTTTGATTACCAAACGGTAATCAAAGCGAAGAAGAGTAACAAGAGAATGATATATAATTGTCACTCCTTGATTATATATCTCAGTTTCTATGAGTTATAGAAAGTAAATTTGTTTTAGAGTTAGAATATTATAAAAGCATATTACTAATGATACACAGTCTTTCAGTGTTTGTGACTGTGATGAAAGTTTAAAGTCGTGAATTTAATTAATGTTTTAATATCTAACCATAGCTTTACTCTCACTCAGTATAGGTGAGTAATTAATAGATACTTAGATTTCTATAATTATTATGTTACATTTAAAGAACAGCAATTTTATGCTCTGTGAAAGGTTTTTGGTAGTAGGGTACTAAGTTATTGATTGGTTCTACAATTTCGGACAAGTCAGAAAAGAAATTGTAACCATTATTATTTAATTTCTATTTAAATTGGTATCATGTAAACCAATTGAAACTAGATTATGTGCACTCGGTAGAGCGCATACCTTCGCCTCCGCTTTGACCCGTTATCTCCCAAAATTAAGGAAACTGCTAACTGGATAATAACCAATCGTCCTACCAAGTTTCATGGAATATGGTACAATACTCTTTGAGTTATAAATGACCTTGACCTTTGGCCGGATTGCTTCCAAAATTCTACCAGATCGTTCCTGGTCATTGACCAATTGTACCATCAAATTTCAGACAATTTAGTTGAATACTTTTTGAGTTACAAATGGCCTTGACCTTGATCTTTGACCTTTGACTCGATCACTCCCAAAATCTATCAAAATGGTTCCTGCATATTGACCAATCGTTCCACCAAGTTTCATGCAATATGGTTCGATACTTTTTCAGTTATAAATGACCGTGACCTTGACCTTTGACCGAGTCACTCCCAAAAGACTAGCAGCAAGTCACTGGACATGAACCAATCGTTTCACCAAATTTCAAGCAATTTGGTTGAACACTTTTTCAGTTAAGTGAATAACAAGATGATAAATAAATAAATAAATTCCGATGAAAATATAACCTTCCGCAAGATTGCAAAGGTAATATAGGTTAAATAATGATTAATATATGAAGATTTTTACGTGTTCGAAAATATTGAACGTAAAATAGCATGGAACTAACCCTAAATGGGACATGTAAAATTTCTGAACCAATTGCTTCTAATAACCTCATCTGGATTATAATTTTGATGTTTTTTAGTAACCGTGAAATAATCACAGAAAATTGTCTCCGTTTTCTATGTCTAAGAACGGTTCTTATTTCGAAACATGTCTCAAAATAAGTACCACTTTTATTAAAGCGGGGTGTACTTAAAGCGAGGCCTGCCTGTACTCTACAGAATTCTAATTTGACACCATTAAAAATGAGATATTGGCAATATCTTAAAAATATTGGAAAAATGTATTACCAATAATGACACAATGTTGTCCAACGTAACATTGTTACATGTTAACATTGTTACATGTTAACATTGTTACATGTTAACATTGTTACATGTTAACATTGTTACATGTTAACATTGTTACATGTTAACATTGTTACATGTTAACATTGTTACATGTTAACATTGTTACATGTTAACATTGTTACATGTTAACATTGTTACATGTTAACATTGTTACATGTTAACATTGTTACATGTTAACATTGTTACATGTTAACATTGTTACATGTTAACATTGTTACATGTTAACATTGTTACATGTTAACATTGTTACATGTTAACATTGTTACATGTTAACATTGTTACATGTTAACATTGTTACATGTTAACATTGTTACATGTTAACATTGTTACATGTTAACATTGTTACATGTTAACATTGTTACATGTTAACATTGTTACATGTTAACATTGTTACATGTTAACATTGTTACATGTTAACATTGTTACATGTTAACATTGTTACATGTTAACATTGTTACATGTTTACATTGTTACATGTTAACATTGTTACATGTTAACATTGTTACATGTTAACATTGTTACATGTTAACATTGTTACATGTTAACATTGTTACATGTTAACATTGTTACATGTTAACATTGTTATATGTTAACAATTGTTACATGGGCTGTGCTGAAGGGACTTATTTATTATCTTCTATATTGTCATCTCTAATTATTTTCTCAATATTAAGTGGTAAATTTAGCGTCTCTTATGTAATTATTTTGGTAATTGCATCATATTTATAATTCAAATTTCTACATCACAATGTACTCATTACTGTCGAACAATATTTATTTATGAAGATGGAACTGCATAATATTTTGACCAAATTGTCAACCTAGTTTAGTTTGTAAAAGTTAGAACTGGAAGTTTGGAACCGAAAAATTGAGAGTCTTTTTTTAGCTCAAAAACTCTATGTTGCCTATTACCTTTAGAACCATCTAATTGGGGGTACAAATTACAAACCAATTAGTACGCACATGCCATTTTACCAACTCTAGAGTTAGATAGAAAAAAGCATGCTATTGTCCATACAAATTAAAACCATATTTTACGCATAAAATACAGACTGGAATTATACAATCAGTTTTGATTAATTGTTATAATATAACAATTACTATTAACAGTGTGAATAATGTTATTGGTCAGAATAAAATTGATGATTATGAATTGATAGAAAAAAAACAATAAATAGGTTACTCAAGTCTAATGTGCTAACGAATTAGTATTACACCATAGAATTATAGTTATAAATATATTCTGCAGTTGCGTATAAGTTAACTGTATATTTTTCTAAGTAAACCATGTAACCCGGGCAAGAAGGTTTTATTCCTGGGTTATTCCCTTAATATCTACAATATTCCCTCCTAATCTCGATTCACAGTTTGATGATGAGGGAGTATTCCTGTAACAATAATATTGGATAGTATTCAAATTCTTATACAAAGGAATATTCCAGGAATATTGGAGAGTTACATTATTCGGTCAGATATCATCCAAGGATATTCAGGGAATATCATATTTCTATAGTATTCCATACGAAACAAATAGGAATATTCTTGGAATATCTATTTCTGATAGTATTCCATTCTGAATATCCCATAAATATCCCTAGAATTAACAAGATAGTTGTGTATAATAGTATTCCCAAAAAGGAATGAAGGAATGTCCTTGGAACAATTGAGATCTAAACAGTATTCTTCTTCTTGAAACAATGAGGGAATGTCACAGGAATCGAATGAAAAATTTAACTTCATGAGAAATACTTTTGAATATCCCTGGAACTATTTCAATATTTTGATAAGGAATATATCCCATTGGGTTATATGAAGGAATGTTCCTAAAAGATGGGAAATTTAAAGTATGTATTTCAAACAACAAAGGAATGTCAATGGAATCGAACGGTGATTTTTTTGTATCCTTAGAATTTTGATGTCTTCTTGGATCACTAAGAAACGTGGGTTTGTGAGATGAACTGTTGTAATTTGAATTTCATATGTTCTCTTATAATTTTTACCATCTATATAATTTTTAACGCTACTTGTAGTTATTGAGGATAGCGCAAGAGTTAAGCTCTTCGTCTATGAGGTGTTAGATTTTCGTGTTAGGTATGTGCTTCCATTTTCATCTTCCATTCATACAAAACTCCTTCACGGAGCTTTTCTGCATCCATGAGCTTTGTCACTGACTTATAATGTGACTTCTTCTTCTATAAGTCAGTTTCCTTTCTGGCTGCTTCTTCCAGTCTCTTGTACTTCAAAACGTCAGCGTTATGGCCTTTTGTTCTAAAGCAGATACTAAACAACCAAGTAAGTAAAAAATATCGCTATAAATGAATAGAGTTTCGGATCAGTAAATTTAATGCTGGCTCCCTATTAGAAATTAGTAGTACTTACAAAAATATCTTAAAATTTTTTTGTATGAAATGCGAAACTACTAAAAGTTGCGAATCAGGTAGCCAAAATATTTTTTATCCAATTTAGTTTTCGCCTTGCAGCAGTGCAGTTCAGACGTAATAGACGGGCTATAATAGATAGTAGTTAAATTAGTGTCAATTCAAGAAAAAAGAGGTTAGTATTGTGATTGTAAATGTTTAACGTATGTACACCATTGTTTCATATTTTATCAACAGCAGTTATCACTCAACAATTTTAAATTTTGGTTTAAAGTAAGTATTGATATGTGGTGATAACGGAATAAGAGTAGAGTCAAGCATGTAAATTGCGGCACAGTAACTAACTGCGGCTTCTAGCAACATACACTCCATATATTCAAAACACACATTAAAAACTTAAATTAATAAATTATAGCATGCACTGCGCTCCATTTGATAGCTATGCAACATTTTAATGGAATTTTGGTTCAGAATTAAAATTCAATTAAAAACTAAAATGCTGCAATTTACCTGCATGACCCTGCTTACCGTACTATTTTAGTTTGTAGGCCTATTTCTATTCATATATACTCAGTTTATATACTTTAATTGTAAATGGGTTCTCTATGTTAATTTATATTACGAAATGTTTATGAATATTCAGCTATAACCTAGGTTAAACTATATATATTCTCTAGCCTCTGTAAGTGAAGTATAAAATTTCATAAAATTATTTCTTCAGTGACCTTGTCCTTCAACTGACCAGAGTTTAATAATAAAATTTTAAAAGTGCCAATAATGATTTTCAGTGTTAATAATGTTCATAGTAGCTTTTCTTCGTTCATGAGCCCCTTTCTTGTTTTACTTTAATTTGATTTTTCTTACTTTTTTGACCCAAATGGTTTCTCAAAATAATTTTCCTTATCTAATTCTGTATTCTCTTTACTATCTACTTTTTCATCTTTTAAAATTTGAATGAATCAATTAGGTTTTTTACTTAATTTATGGATTAACTTATTGAATACAGATTATTGATAGATGATAATTAATTATTTTATTTCTTTTTAGGTACCACTGTCACAGTTTCTGGCAATATGGTTTACTAAGAAGTTACAAATCTGGAGACATGTCCTCTTCATTTCGTTGTGTGAACTATATAGTATGAAGTGCGTGCACTAAAACTATAGCTTCGCTGACACCACTATAAGTCACTTCATAGTCGAGAATATGAAGGAATTTAATAATAATGACAAAATTAAGTGCTCGATCGAATAAATTTGCTCCAGGTTAAAGTAAAGAACCAAATACAAAAGACTTTGTACTAGTTGTCACACAGGAAAGTAGCTCATAGCAAATTACGCTACCACCAATTGATTGTAGTGGTCAATAATTTCGCAAGAAGAGACGAAAGCACTGTTGAGCGTTGACTGCATTAACAGATGGAAGAAGAAAATGAGGAGGCAGGGGCGTATCTAGGATTCGGTCAAGGGGGGGGCACTTTTCAAAAAAATTAAAGTTTCTGAAAAAAAATCTACGGATAATTCCTCAGACTGGTCAGCTATTTGATTATTTTAATTGCTTTGAACATGCTTACACTGTGTTCCGTCGGAAGCGTCCTTTTTTAAATTGCGAAATGGGAGGACGTCATTATGTTCATAAAGAATAGATTCTATCCTATTAATATTAGCATTTTTCCAAAACCTTAAAATGTTTTTGAATTCAAGAAGAAATGCATCGTCCTGTAGTCGGTGTTTGCCAAAACACCTTCTTCTTCAACAGTATGTCGAAAATTCATGCTTCACTCCATGACAAGTGGAAGGCTGGCTAAATCTTACCACCTGAAAAATTTCACAAGAGTTCGTGGTCTATTCAATGAAACTGGTTCTATTCACGAGAAAAGCAAATGATAACAAAACCAAAAAGAACAGAAACAGTGATTCAGGAGGTGAAGAGTTTCTATGAAGAACCCCCAGAGCCCCCAGTTTCTCAGTAGATTTCACCAACCATAACTTCGTTGTGGAGAATCGTCAGGAACACTAATGAAAATCCCTGAAATATCAACGGAATAAATGATAGGTATGATGCTAAGGTAATATCTTTGTTGCCATTATTAATTGAATGGATATACACTATACAGGAATCCCCCGCTTTAGTTACCAAATCACGACTCAGTTTATTTACCAAACGGTAACTAAAGCGAATAAAAGTAACAAGAAATTTATAATTGTCACTCCTTGATTTATAACTCATTTTCTATGAGTTATAGAAAGAAAATTCATTATTAGAGTAAAACGTATCTAAGCATATTATTAATAATATACAGTCTTTCATTGTATGTGACTGTGATTAAAAAGTTTAAAGTCGTGCATTCATTAAATGTTTTAAAATCCATCCATAGCTTAACTCTCACTCAGTATAGATGAGTAATTAATAGATACTTAATTAAACTTCTATAATTGTTGTGCTACATTTAACAAACAGCAATTTTATGTTTTATGAAATATTTTTGGAAGCAGGGTACTAAGTTCCAAGTTATTGGTTGGTTCTACAATTTCGGACATGTCAGAAAAAAAATTATAAATTTAATTATTATTTAACTATTCAAAAATTATAAATTTAATTATTATTTAACTATTTAAAAATTATAAATTTAATTATTATTTAACTATTCAAAAATTATAAATTTAATTATTATTTAACTATTCAAAAATTATAAATTTAATTATTATTTAACTATTTAAAAATTACAAATTTAACTATAATTACAATTGGTATCATGGTTATCAATTGAAACGAAAGTTAAATAATGATTGCTATATATAGATTTTCACGTGTTCGAAAATATGGAACCGTGCAATAACACGGAACTAACCCTAAAATCGGACATGTTGAATTTCTGAACCAATTACTTCTAATAATCTCACCTGGATTATAATTTTGATTTTTTTAGTTACCGTGAAAAAATCACAAAAAATTGTCTCCGTTTTCTATGTCTACGAACGGTTCTTATTTCGAAACATATGACTCGAAATAAGTACCACTTTTGTTAAAGTGAGTTGTACTTAAAGCAAGGCTTGCCTGTAATGATGATGGTAACTTGTCATCGGTTAATGGTGTTTCATATCTCAGATTGCTACAGGACATTATTTGGTGCTAGTTTGATTTGCGATCTGATCATCATTTACTGGTTTGGCATGCGATCTATTTAGAATTTATTAGCAAATATAAAAGATACAAAAAGGTATACGAGATACCAAATATATATAGTATTTTATTTCCTTGAATAATTAAATACCATTTACATATTCAAAGCCTTATTATGGAAATACTTCAAGAAAATATCGTTATATAAACTAACTTATTTGAATATATAGTAAAAATAAGCAATCAATATATGTTTTTTTACTTTTAATGCACTGTGACAATATCATCTCGTCTATATTGTTTGTTTTGTATCATAGTTACTTAAAAAGAAAAATTATCATAATTATTAAAATTAAAATACTAAAGCATTATCAGATCACATTAACCTCATAGATCGCATACCAAACAAGCAACCCTTATTTGGCCCATACTGCACCATTCTGCAACTCGTTCTACACTTTGATGATGCAAGACGGCACTCCACCACATTGAACAAAATTCAACAAATGCAGTTCTAGAATTTCTCATTGAAAAGGTTAGAGGTCGATTCATTAGCAAAAGAACAGAAAATTCCTGGCCAGCACACAATCAATATCTCAACCCTTTGGATTTTCACTTCTTGGCTGCTGCACAAACTCGAGTTTATATATGAAAAAGAATATTCCATTGTGTCTCTTATTCAAAGTGTTTAAAGTTTCGCTGAAAGGTATAACCCGGAGACCCCTAAGAAATTTGAAAGAATGTTTCGAAGTTTGCTTCGTTCTGTCTTCAGGCTGAAGGAGGTCATTTTCAACAACTTCTGTAGGGCCTCGGGAGATGTGGTTCATATGATATAGCCATATATGTAGGACAATAAATGTTTAATAATAATATTTTCTTTGCCATCAACGTGGTGTATCTATGATGACAATTGATGCATTAGAAGTGCTTCTAATTCGCAATTTAAAAATGTCGTTTCTGATGGAACACAGTGTGTCAGTGGATGTATTGTATAGTAAATAAGCTGTATATCAAGTCCAATAGACTGATAGTCATTTACTTAATCACAGTATTCAATCATTGGCTGCAGCAAAAATAATCAAAACCATACTGCTACACTGTGTTTCATAAGATAACGTAATTTTTTAATTGCGGATTAGAAGAACTTACAAATAATTCAAATACCATTATAGATGCATCACTTTGGAGGAAAAGAAAGGATTTTTATTATTATTAAACATTTATTGTCTTATATCATATGAGGCACATCTCCTGAGGTCCTACAAAAGTTGTTGAAAATGACCCTCTCCGATGTGAAGACAGAACGATGCACGCTTCAGAACATTCTTGCATACTTTCTTGAGAGTCTTATTGTTATATATTTAAGCGGAGATTTGAGCACATTGTATACGAGACTCATTGGGATCTGTTTTTTTATATATAAACTTATAAACTCGAGTTTGAGCAGCAGCCCATATGCAAAAGTCCAAAGAGTTGAGATGTGGACTGTGTGCTGACCAGGAATTTTATTTCCGTACTTCTGCTAATCACTCGACCTCGAAACTTTTCCTTAAATTCTAGAGCTGTCTTTGCGCAATGTGGTCTTGCATCCACCAAAGTGAAGAAGTTGCAGTCTGGGCCAAATAATGTGATGGAGCAATCAGAGTTTTGAAAACCATTAACTGGTAACAAGTTGCCATATTCGTTAAGGAATGCTTGAACAATTGGAACCATTCTATTAATAATTGCAACGAAGATCATTACCCAAGCATCATACCTATCATTTGTTTTCCAGATATTTCGAGGATTTTCATTCGTATTTTTTCGATGTGTTTTTGATGGAGGCAAATTAACTTCTCGATCGTCTGTCCAAACGATTCAATTGGCAATGTTGGATGGTTGCTGCATAAACCACTTACAAAACCGCTATTCATGTGGTTTTCGTTAATGGTCGAACTGAAGTTCAATGATAGAAATGGAATTTAAATGAATGTATGACGATCCTCCACCACGTGGTTTTGGTGTGGATGAAATCTGCCGAAAAGCTTTTCTGTGAGAAAAACTAGTGTGTTTTTGGTTTGTGTTTTTTTTTGTTTTTGTTTTTATTTACTTTTTCTTGTTATTAGAACCAGTTTCATTGAATAGACAACGAACTCTTGTGAACATTTCAAGTGGTAAGATTTAGCCACCGTTCCATTTATCTTGGGAAAGCATGAATTTTCGGTGTACTGTTGAAGAAAAAAAGTGTTTTTGCAAACTACAGAGTACATTGCATTCTCCAATTCAAATTTTTTTTTAAATTAAAGAACAATGATAGAAATTCACTCTCTATGGACAAAATGGCTTCTTCTACATGATACGACTTGAAGCAATTTAATTTCTCCCATTTCGCAATTTAAAAATGACGATTTTGATAGAATACAGTGTTCAAGCATGTCAAAAACAATTAAAAATAATCAAATAATTGACATTTCTTCAATTTGGAGGATTAATCCGTATATTTTTTAAATCCGTAGATTTATTTTTAAAAAGTTCAGACCTCAAGGGGGGGGCATCTGCCCCAAATGCCCCCCCCCCCCTTGTATACGCGCCTGTGAGGAGGTTATGGTAAAGGAAATCTGTGAGCCTTTCTTAACTAAAAATTGAAAACTGCAATTGAAAAGTACAACCATAGCGGTATAGAATTAATAAGAAATATCTAGTGAAAAATACTGAGAGCTTGTAGAACCTAATAGAGCCTCAACAACATATAAACAAGTTGCCCAGGAATTAATTTGTGCTTGATTACATCATGCTCTTTCTAAATCATGTGCTATTTGACATTTTAATAAAATGATTGACCTATGTTTAGTTTCTTTCATTTCATCCCAGTACAAAGGGACAATTGTGGAAATGCCTAGATTTAAGTAATGTGTCCTGTAATTAAAGTGTTAATATTCGTAGATTTTTTATACAGTTATTTGTTCAAGTTGAACTTCTTGGTGTATAACTATGTGACAGTTGAGTTATGCAGTCAAGTGAATAGTGATACATGGCCAGTGATCCCTCTTCTTGTGGATGTAAAATTTCATTGGTACTTCTTCAATATTCCCTCTTTCTTTGGATGACTCATTCGAAAGATATCCCTTCAATATTCCCTCTTCCTTTAGATGTCTTATTCCATAGGTAATCCTTCAAAATTCCCTCTTTAGTTTAGATGTCTTATTCCATATGTATTCCTTCAATATGCCCTCCTCATTTAGATGTCTTATTCCATAGGTATTCCTTCAATATTCCCTCATCCTTTAGTTGTCTTATTCCATAGGTTTTCCTTCAACATTCCCTCTTCCTTTAGATGTCCTATTCCATATGTATTCCTTCAATATTCCCTCCTCATTTAGATGTCTTATTCCATAGGTATTCCTTAAATATTCCCTCTTACTTTAGATGTCTTATTCCATTGGGATTCCTTCATTATCCCCTCCATCTATGGATTACTCATTCCATTGGGATTCCTTCATTATTCCATTGAGATTCATCTTTGTGATTCCCTAGATTTTCCCTTGTGATTTATGGGATTATTCCATAAAAGTGTCAAAAAACTGAATTCCCTGAATATCGAAAAATGATCATCATGGAATATTCCTCGGGAATATTCCGAGAATGTTTTGGGAATATCCATTTTTTGCGCGGGAACCTATGCATGGATATCACTGCATTGTTTTGATTTGCTGTTATGGAT
>CANNZV010006380.1:0-18465 GCA_947561585.1 Caprella mutica
CTTGTGAAATAAGCAAGTAAAGTGCAACGTAACTTGTTAAACGTTAATTATTAGGAAACAAGTTAATGAGGGGTGTATAGCCAGACACTATAGGCACACTATGAAATATGGACACACTATGAAATATAGGCACACTATGAAATATAGGCACACTATGAAATATAGGCACACTATGAAATATAGGCACACTATGAAATATAGGCACACTATGAAATATAGGCACACTATGAAATATAGGCACACTATGAAATATAGGCACACTATGAAATATAGGCACACTATGAAATATTGGCACACTTAAGAGACAGTAACACTTAAGAGACAGTAACACTAAAGAGACAGTAACACTTAAGAGAGACAGTAACACTTAAGAGACAGTAACACTTAAGAGACAGTAACACTTAAGAGACAGTAACACTTAAGAGACAGTAACACTTAAGAGACAGTAACACTTAAGAGAGAGTAACACTTAAGAGACAGTAACACTTAAGAGACAGTAACACTTAAGAGATAGTAACACTTAAAAGAGACAGTAACACTAAAGAGACAGTAACACTTAAGAGACAGTAACACTTAAGAGACAGTAACTCTTAAGAGACAGTAACACTTAAGAGATAGTAACACTTAAGAGACAGTAACTCTTAAGAGACAGTAACACTTAAGAGACAGTAACTCTTAAGAGACAGTAACACTTAAGAGAGAGTAACACTTAAGAGACAGTAACACTTAAGAGACAGTAACACTTAAGAGAGAGTAACACTTAAGAGACAGTAACACTTAAGAGAGAGTAACACTTAAGAGACAGTAACACTAAAGAGACAGTAACACTTAAGAGAGAGTAACACTTAAGAGACAGTAACACTTAAGAGACAGTAACACTTAAGAGACAGTAACACTAAAGAGACAGTAACACTTAAGAGAGAGTAACACTTAAGAGACAGTAACACTTAAGAGACAGTAACACTTAAGAGAGAGTAACACTTAAGAGACAGTAACACTAAAGAGACAGTAACACTTAAGAGACAGTAACACTTAAGAGACAGTAACACTTAAGAGAGAGTAACACTTAAGAGACAGTAACACTTAAGAGACAGTAACACTTAAGAGATAGTAACACTTAAAAGAGACAGTAACACTTAAGAGATAGTAACACTTAAAAGAGACAGTAACACTTAAGAGACAGTAACACTTAAGAGAGAGTAACACTTAAGAGACAGTAACACTTAAGAGACAGTAACACTTAAGAGATAGTAACACTTAAAAGAGACAGTAACACTAAAGAGACAATAACACTTAAGAGACAGTAACACTTAAGAGAGAGTAACACTTAAGAGACAGTAACACTTAAGAGACAGTAACACTTAAGAGAGAGTAACACTTAAGAGACAGTAACACTTAAGAGACAGTAACACTTAAGAGAGAGTAACACTTAAGAGACAGTAACACTTAAGAGACAGTAACACTTAAGAGATAGTAACACTTAAAAGAGACAGTAACACTTAAGAGATAGTAACACTTAAAAGAGACAGTAACACTTAAGAGACAGTAACACTTAAGAGACAGTAACACTTAAGAGACAGTAACACTTAAAAGAGACAGTAACACTTAAGAGACAGTAACACTTAAGAGACAGTAACACTTAAGAGACAGTAATACTTAAGAGACAGTAACACTTAAGAGACAGTAACACTTAAGAGACAGTAACTCTTAAGAGACAGTAACACTTAAGAGACAGTAACACTTAAGAGACAGTAACACTTAAGAGACAGTAACTCTTAAGAGACAGTAACACTTAAGAGACAGTAACACTTAAGAGACAGTAACACTTAAGAGACAGTACCACTTAAGAGACAGTAACACTTAAGAGACAGTAACTCTTAAGAGACAGTAACTCTTAAGAGACAGTAACACTTAAGAGACAGTAACACTTAAGAGACAGTAACGCTTAAGAGACAGTACCACTTAAGAGACAGTAACACTTAAGAGACAGTAACTCTTAAGAGACAGTAACTCTTAAGAGACAGTAACACTTAAGAGACAGTAACACTTAAGAGACAGTAACGCTTAAGAGACAGTAACACTTAAGAGACAGTAACACTTAAGAGACAGTAACGCTTAAGAGACAGTAACTCTTAAGAGACAGTAACTCTTAAGAGACAGTACCTAATTCAATGTATAATAACTAACTTCAATTAACAGTTAATTATTTCTTTTCATTCATAACTGTACAGTGGCAATACTGTCCTGTGCATCACTGTACTGTTACACCACGCTATGACTTTTACTTTACACTACTACTAGTGTACACGTGCCGTCAAATTTCAATACATCAGTTTTACGGACACTGATGGTAGTTCAATTTATGTAATAATTATTATCCCTGACTTTGCTTTTACTCATTCATTTTCAATTGAATAAAAAATATATTTACTAAAACCATTATTGAAATGATATGGGAATGATTCCCTATTCCTGTTACCAATGATTAGCGGTGTGACGGACAGACAGACTATTATTATAATATTGGTGTAAAGTTTCAAAGACTGATTTATCAGCTGATGGTATAAAAAGAGTATATAATGTATGACATATGTACTTCAAAAATTTGATCTATTTATACAGTATAATAGTATATTAATCGTTAATTAAACTAATTATTATTGAGGAATAGGTGCTAAATGAGGAAAATATAATAAAATACATGTAATGTTGTACTTTCATTTCAGCAATAATTAAAATGAATAAAGTAATACATAATGATAATTTTTATGGAAAGTATATGAGTATGCATTATAATATGCAATAGTAATATGAATAAATATGTAATACTAATTACTATAGAGTTTAAACGTGTATTTACATACATACACATTATTAAATGTATAATAATATATGTCCAACATCACAACAGTCAAATTTAATTTAGTAATCTACATATCAAGTATAAATATTAATTGTAAACAATTTCTATCAACTCTACATATCTTTTACCTATTATTTTCCTACTTCATATTTTCCCAGTAATAAATTGTTACAATACCACTGATGGTACATTTGAAATCCTCTATAGTGAACTTCAACTAGTTCACTATAGAGGATATGAGAGATGATAGAAAATTTGCCTTTTCATGGAAGACTAAACAAACTATTTTCTTTCCGTTTCAAGTAAATTCATTATACTACTTATCTACTCATTTCCTTTCTCATTACTCCAAAATCAGGATGATTCACTACACATGACTTCATTATAGAGGAGTTGCACTGGTAGCACTCCTGTTCCATGAAATATAACTAATTTACTATTTAGAGATTCATAGAAAACTAATGACAATTTGTGTCAGACTAAACTAATTATGTTCACTACAGAGGTTAGTTCGCTATACAGGGGTTCACTTTAGAGGTTGATTCACTATACAGGAGTTCACTATAGAGTAGTGCTACTTTACATAGCGTCTAGGACTCTAGGTGTTAGTGTGCGTGACATAGTACCATTTTAAGTGTCCTTTGCGCAAGCTGTAACGTGAGGCTTAACTATTCCTCAGGTGAGGTAACTACTGTAGATCAGACCTGCGTACTATTATTCGCTATTCTAACTCGTAATTATTAATTAAATACCTTCGAGTCATAAACTAAATAATAAATTTATTAATGAAATCAGTAGTTCAGAGACGCATTTAGTTATGGTGGGCCATAGAAGATTATAAAAGGGACAACTCTTAATCTTCTAGCACCATGACTTTTTCTCTGTGTTTAATCTAGTGTGACATCTACAAAATATATCATCAATTACTTCAGCTGTATAGAATAGTAATATAAAACAATTATCTATCAAAATATTCTGCCTTTATAATAGAATTGATAGTGATATTGATATATATTTCCCGATATACTATCACATGTACTATCAGAGAAAAGAGTCACTGTGATGATGTACTATCAGAGAAAAGAGTCACTGTGATGATGTACTGTCAGAGAAAAGAGTCACTGTGATGATGTACTATCAGAGAAAAGAGTCACTGTGGTGATGTACTATCAGAGAAAAAGAGTCACTGTGATGATGTACTATCAGAGAAAAAGAGTCACTGTGATGATGTACTATCAGAGAAAAGAGTCACTGTGATGATGTACTATCAGAGAAAAGAGTCACTGTGATGATGTACTATCAGAGAAAAAGAGTCACTGTGATGATGTACTATCAGAGAAAAGAGTCACTGTGATGATGTACTATCAGAGAAAAGAGTCACTGTGATGATGTATTATCAGAGAAAAGAGTCACTGTGATGATGTACTATCAGAGAAAAAGAGTCACTGTGATGATGTACTATCAGAGAAAAGAGTCACTGTGATGATGTACTATCAGAGAAAAGAGTCACTGTGATGATGTACTATCAGAGAAAAGAGTCACTGTGATGATGTACTATCAGAGAAAAGAGTCACTGTGATGATGTACTATCAGAGAAAAAGAGTCACTGTGATGATGTACTATCAGAGAAAAGAGTCACTGTGATGATGTACTATCAGAGAAAAGAGTCACTGTGATGATGTACTATCAGAGAAAAGAGTCACTGTGATGATGTACTATCAGAGAAAAGAGTCACTGTGATGATGTACTATCAGAGAAAAGAGTCACTGTGATGATGTACTATCAGAGAAAAGAGTCACTGTGATGATGTACTATCAGAGAAAAGAGTCACTGTGATGATGTACTATCAGAGAAAAGAGTCACTGTGATGATGTACTAGCAGAGGAAAGAGTCACTGTGATGATGTACTATAAGAGAAAAGAGTCACTGTGATGATGTACTATCAGAGAAAAGAGTCCGTGTGATGATGTACTATCAGAGAAAAGAGTCACTGTGATGATGTACTATCAGAGAAAAGAGTCACTGTGATGATGTACTATCAGAGAAAAGAGTCACTGTGATGATGTACTATCAGAGAAAAGAGTCACTGTGATGATGTACTATCAGAGAAAAGAGTCACTTTGATGATGTACTATCAGAGAAAAGAGTCACTGTGATGATGTACTATCAGAGAAAAGAGTCACTGTGATGATGTACTATCAGAGAAAAGAGTCACTGTGATGATGTACTATCAGAGAAAAGAGTCACTGTGATGATGTACTATCAGAGAAAAGAGTCACTGTGATGATGTACTATCAGAGAAAAGAGTCACTGTGATGATGTACTATCAGAGAAAAGAGTCACTGTGATGATGTACTATCAGAGAAAAGAGTCACTGTGATGATGTACTATCAGAGAAAAGAGTCACTGTGATGATGTACTATCAGAGAAAAGAGTCACTGTGATGATGTACTATCAGAGAAAAGAGTCACTGTGATGATGTACTATCAGAGAAAAGAGTCACTGTGATGATGTACTATCAGAGAAAAGAGTCACTGTGATGATGTACTATCAGAGAAAAGAGTCACTATGATGATGTACTATCAGAGAAAAGAGTCACTGTGATGATGTACTATCAGAGAAAAGAGTCACTGTGATGATGTACTATCAGAGAAAAGAGTCACTGTGATGATGTACTATCAGAGAAAAGAGTCACTGTGATGATGTACTATCAGAGAAAAGAGTCACTGTGATGATGTACTATCAGAGAAAAGAGTCACTGTGATGATGTACTATCAGAGAAAAGAGTCACTTTGATGATGAACTGATATTGTATTGTTCCTGTAGGTTCATTGTTTCTTACCGTATTTTCATTGTATAAGTTAGTTGCTGACTAACTTCGTTACTGTTATCACTACAAAGCTAATCCACTCTTATTACCGTTTGTTTCCCTATCCCCTCCTAGCTTTAAACACTGTATATTTGCACTCATTAATTCCAAATGTGGGTGCGGGTAGCTGGGTGGAGCCTACAACCAATTAATGTAATTATATTGAAGTGAACAAGTGTTGTTACTGTTTGTGCACATCCAGCAGTTCTGGGAGTCGGTCAGTGATCATCGAGAAGACGCATTCTCAGTGCATATGAGTTTCTTTTAATTTTATTATCAAAATGAAAAAAATGTGAATCATATTTAACCAAAATATAGATGCTGAAGTCAAGGGGTATATTCGTGATGCGAGAGATGGTTAAGGTACAGATTTCAGTTTTCGTCTTATATAGTATCATAATATTTTTACAAGCATCTCGGCTTATATTACCAAATTCACGACTCCGACCGATTAGATATGGTAAGAAGAGTGAGGTAAGACTCAAGCTGTTATTCCGGGTGGACCTAAAGTCACTTTATTATTTTAAAACGTTATTACGAACAAAGTATAATAGATAAAGCTTTTTAGTAAACTGCAAATGAATGAAGAATATTTAAAGTTTTTTACTTTAAAAATTTCTTCAATAATTTGAGCATATATATGAATTCTAGCTGTCCTGTGTGACTGCATCACTCTTCTCAGCATATCTGGTGAAAAGTTGGTAATTTTTTAGAAAAATTCCATTTTGGTTCATCAAGCGTGATTGGATTATTTACGAATACATTTTCGATTAAAATGTCCCTAAAGGAAAAATTCGGTAGGAGTTTTATCCATTTATCGAGGTGGCCAAGAATTGGTGCCAAAGCGTAATTTAGTCGGCCTAGATAATGAACAAGTTGCTTTCAAAAGTTTCTTGGTATCAACTGAATTTTGTAAGGATATAATTTTAGATCTTGCTTTAATATGCGCCGTAGTGACGTGTAAGACAATCGCAATTGAGTACTACTCTTTTTCGTGAATGTTGAGTAGTCTTCTGTAACACTAAGATTCACACGTTGAATAACTTCTTGAGTGAGAGATGACTTCGGTCTTTCAGTTCGATCTTTGTCAGCACATGCTTCTGTTCGTCTCAATTTTTCTACGAAAGCAAGAATACAGGTCTTAGATTAACTTTTGTTAATTAAAACATCTCCTTACTCCAACAACTGATCCATTTCAATTGATAATAATAGTCAACAATTTTGTGGCTCTTTTTCTATATTGAATTTAGTCATTTTTAGAGTTGTACGATTAAGCACATTAAAAAGTAGATTTGAAATACCTGAAATCTGAAAGTCATATATTGATTTTGTTTCACATCTACTAAAACTTTAAGTATTCTTCTTTCATTTGCCGTTTACTGAAGATTTGTATCTTTTTTAGTTTGACCGTAATAAAATTTCAAAATGGTAAAGTGACTTTTGGCCCACCCGTTATAATTGTGACCCCTTAAACATTTCATTTTCTATGAGGTAAATTTAAAGAAAATAGGGGTTTGACCATAGCTTAATTCTCACTAAGTATGGTGGATAATTAATAAATACTTTGATTTATATAATTGTATTATATTGAACAAAAGGTAATTTTATGGTAAAATATTTTTGGCAGTAGGCTAAGTTCCAAGTGAATGTTTGGTTCACTGAAGGAAAAAATCTAAAAATTATTATTTAACATTTATTTAATTTTGTGTTCAAGATACCGTCTGGCATATACATAAAAAAATCAAATTAAGTACTCACATATACTGAGTTGGAGTTAAGCTATGGTTGAATTTTAATATGTTTTATTCATTCGCTACTTTGAACTTTTCTAACAGAGATTTCGTTATTTCAATAACCGTTATGTCAAACATTCGATACCAATTTCTGTTAAATAATTCATAGAAAATGAAATGCCTAAGAAGTTACATTTATACTATAATAATGAGGGCCATACCTCGCACTATTACCATTTGTAATATGACCGGGAGGCAAAGATATCGGGGCCTGCCTGAATTTTATAATCAAATTATTGATGTTTTTTTGTTTTTTCGGATTTTTTTAATATCATTCAAAGCGTGACAGACCACAGGCAGATAGACAGACAAACTACGATAAAAAAAACACTTTACACAAAAACAACATCCAGTGGCAAATAATCTATTTTGTCTAGTACGAGGATTTTCCCGTACAGTAAAACTACAAAAAAATTGGTCTCATTGTAGGTTTGTCTAGTTCTAGTACTACCTCAGTGCACTACAGCTTTTCCTGTAATATGTAGATCTTCTTTAATGACTATTTATCCTATTGTCTATAATCATAATTTTACAGCTTCTATATTAGATCTTAACTAAGAGTATGAACTCCCAATATTCTGACCTCCACAACGCTGATAATTGTGAAGATTTCTTACGCAGCAACAAAAACCGCAGTAGAGGTAAATGTTTTTATCACGTTAAGTAATTTAAACAAAACATATTTAAAATATGTTCATTATTGATCATGATCAATAAATATTATCTTGTATTAGAATATTAGAAAATAAAGTCCATCCTAAGTTTTAGATACCGAACGTTACAAATGGCTCTGTCAATTGGCACAATCGAGGATATTCTTCACTCTCTGGGATAATTAAACGATTATGACATAGTACATAAAAATAATTTATATTAGGTTCCTGCTGGAGAGAGTGACCAAATCTTGCAATTACATGGGTCTCAGCAGCAGTTTCCGTAAAGCCGAGATTGCATTCTTTTCGGTAGAGTCAAAACCCAAAAGAGATAAGATGAAAGAACAAGCAAACGAAGACAATTGCAGAACAGCTTCTGATGTTGCAGAACAGGTTCTAATGTTGCAGAACAGCTTCTGATGTTGCAGAACAGCTTCTGATGTTGCAGAACAGCTTCTGATGTTGCAGAACAGCTTCTGATGTTGCAGAACAGCATCTGATGTTGCAGAACAGGTTCTGATGTTGCAGAACAGCTTCTGATGTTGCAGAACAGCTTCTGATGTTGCAGAACAGGTTCTGATGTTGCAGAACAGGTTCTGATGTTGCAGAACAGGTTCTGATGTTGCAGAACAGGTTCTGATGTTGCAGAACAGCTTCTGATATTGCAGAACAGGTTCTGATATTGAAGAACAGGTTCTGATGTTGCAGAACAGCTTCTGATATTGCAGAACAGGTTCTGATGTTGCAGAACAGCTTCTGATATTGCAGAACAGGTTCTGATATTGAAGAACAGGTTCTGATGTTGCAGAACAGCTTCTGATGTTGCAGAACAGGCTCTGATGTTGCAGAACAGGTTCTGATGTTGCAGAAAAGCTTCTGATATTGCAGAACAGGTTCTGATATTGCAAAACGGTTCTGATGTTGCAGAACAGCTTCTGATATTGCAGAACAGCTTCTGATATTGCAGAACAGCTTCTGATGCTGCAGAACAGCTTCTGATGTTGCAGAACAGCTTCTGATATTGCAGAACAGCTTCTGATGTTGCAGAACAGCTTCTGATGTTGCAGAACAGCCTCTGATGTTGCAGAACAGGTTCTGATATTGCAGAACAGCTTCTGATGTTGCAGAACAGCTTCTGATGTTGCAGAACAGCTTCTGATGTTGCAGAACAGCTTCTGATGTTGCAGAACAGCTTCTGATGTTGCAGAACAGATTCTGATATTGCAGAACCGGTTCTGATGTTGCAAAACAGCTTCTGATGTTGCAGAACAGCTTTTGATGTTGCAGAACAGCTTTTGATGTTGCAGAACAGCTTCTGATGTTGCAGAACAGCTTCTGATGTTGCAGAACAGGTTCTGATGTTGCAGAACAGCTTCTGATATTGCAGAACAGGTTCTGATATTGCTGAACAGCTTCTGATGTTGCAGAACAGCTTCTGATATTGCAGAACAGGTTCTGATATTGCAGAACAGGTTCTGATGTTGCAAAACAGCTTCTGATGTTGCAGAACAGCTTCTGATGTTGCAGAACAGCTTCTGATGTTGCAGAACAACTTCTGATGTTGCAGAACAGCTTCTGATGTTGCAGAACAGCTTCTGATGTTGCAGAACAGCTTCTGATGTTGCAGAACAGCTTTTGATGTTGCAGAACAGCTTTTGATGTTGCAGAACAGCTTCTGATGTTGCAGATTAGCTTCTGATATTGCAGAACAGCTTCTGATGTTGCAGAACAGCAGACATTCAACAAGCAGTAAAAGTCTGTAGTCAGTGTTGCCATCTTTGAACCGTGAGGAAGTTTCACGTCCACGCCAATTAGCAGCGCTACAGTGGATGACTGAACCTGTACAGGCACACTAGTTCAATGGTTTCGAAGAGTTTCCAGATACACCAGCTACTTCAGAAACTCAGTAATCCCCATCCGTATCCCCTCAGTGATTGTGTAAAACCCAGTGCTTATTTGTGAAATGTAACCCTTGAACCTACAAAGCTGGACCCATACTGTCAGGTGAACTCCTTCATAGGTAGATCATTGATTAATTGAATTGTTATAACAATGTTAATGTAGGATTCGTTATTTTCTTGAACCTTTGTCAGATTAATTATTACTAATTTTATCCTTTTTGTGTGATATTTTTCGAATCGTAACCCATGTAAATTGGTGGCCACTCGGCACTAATTAAAATGTGAAAGAGAGATAAACTAATAGAAATAATATGAATATTGCTAATAATATAAATTAAACAAAGAATAAAGATCGAACAGCACGGCAACAATAAGAATACGATAAGATATTAATATTGAGACAAAAAAATCCATGAGCTTGAAATTCCATTTTCAGAAAACACATCATATATAAAAATTACAATCCAATTTCGTTTCAGATCTCTGGTCATGTCAAAATACTTTCTTGTTGCTCGCATTTCTTGGAGTGGCTTTGGGTTACATCTTGCGAGGGAACCTGTCAGTAGCGATAACTTCAATCTCTAGGCTACCAAGCACATCTCAGGTCTCCATAACATTCGAAAAGGATGAATCCAGTTGTCCGTATGAAGAGCCAACTAACGTGTTGTTGGATTTAAAGGTTAAATTCGTAAATTTAAGCGTAGGATCTCTGTCATATTGTCTTTGATTTGGAATAAGATCTAAAAGTATTATTTCTTTCTTAGAGTGCTGGAGAATTCGTGATGCCAAGAGTAGAAAGAGGTCTAACATTAGCTTCCAGCATACTGGGATTATCTGTTTCCAATATAGTGGGAGGAATGGCTGCTGAAAAATTCGGAGGGAAGCTGGTGGTGGGATTCGGAGTCTTCGTCAGTTCTTTACTAACTCTTGCTACTCCTCTTGTATTGAGGTTCTCAGTGAAGCTTTTTATCTGCATTCGATTCATTTTGGGTGTGACGGAGGTGATTGAGAGATACTTAATTTGTATTGGAATGTTTGTATTAGCTAAAATAATTATATTCATAAAACATAAACAGGTTTTAAAGTGTTACCATTTCGTGAAAACACAGCTTTAATATCGTGAACAGAGATCACTCATATATTATATATATTTTGTTTTTTGAATTCCAGGGTATTGTTCTTCCTGGAGTGTTTCAAATGATGGGTCAGTGGTCTCTACCAGATGAGAGGCCACTAGTGACAGGTACAATAAACGCAGGTAATACAAGATAATATTGTATAATAACAATATCCAACTAGGATCTGTCATAAATTATCGTAGCATCCAACTTCCCACAAAGTGAAATGTCTATCAAAATTGAAGTCCATGTTTTCATTTCTACTTGTTCAGGATTATATATTGGAGTATCACTAGTCTTAGCTACTAGTGGTGTTCTTACTAAAAGCTCTTTTCTGGGTGGTAGGCCATCTATATTTTACTTGTACGGAGGACTTGGAGTAATCTGGAGTATATTTTGGTTTAGTCTCATCCATGAAACTCCAAAATATCACCCGAGAATATCAGAATGGGAGCGTCAATAACTGGTGCCCTCGTTCAGCACTAAAAGAAATCGCCCGAAAGTTCGTAACTTATGAAGCGAGATAGATTCTTTAAATTTTTCAAATTAAATTTCATTAGATATTTAAATCATCTAATTTTCTTTTACGTTTCCAGTGTATTCCTTTCAAGAGCATTTTCACTTGTAAGACATTCATAGCAACAGTTATGATGCATTGTGCAGAGAATTTCTGCTTCTACATACTGTTTACAGAACTGCCTTCCTACTTCTCTCAAGTTCAACACATGGAAATCAGAAAAGTATTCCGCCAACATTTATTGAAGATTTAAGAATTTAATCAGACTGATAGCGGTAGTAACTTAGTATTTGCAAAGTTATTTTGAATATTGTTCCCCAATGAAATATTTTCGCTTGAAAATACTTTTCATATTACTTTACACTTAAAAATAACATTTCCTAATTAACATTCCGAAGTAAGTTATAGTTTCTTTCAATTATCATTTTGTTTGTTCAACCCTTCTCTATCCTCAGTTAAATTTCCATGTGAGTTAAATTTCCATTCAATTCTGAATGTGAGGAAACTAGGAACTTCAATCGGTAAGAGTGAATTTGCATTTAGATATTAAATAACATTTTGAGCATATATTATTATATTCTATTTATATAATAATTAATGGAAAAACGTTGTTTCAAACAAAAATTTCAACAGCTGGATATGGACCCGCCTTTTGTTTCATCATCCTAATTTCCGTTGGCTGCAACCACAATCTAGCACTTGGTGTTCTTGTTTTCACTGTTGGATCAACAGCAGGGCAATTTTCAGGGCAAGTCCAAATAAAAACAAGTTGAATAGTAAAAAATATTTGACATATTCACTACTCGCCATCTAATAATTCATTGTAATTATATTGCAAATATATAGTTATATTATATTTCTTTACTCTATGACTTCCTGCTGGAGTAGCTTCTTGTGCTCAATCTTGGATTTGGCTCCAAGGTATTCAGGAATCTTATACGGAATTTCCGCTTCATTTGCGAACGTGGCCGGATTCTCTTCGACAATGATCGTGGAGAGCTTAGTTGATCACTATGTGAGTCCAATACCATTACATCAATGTCGTTATAAACTATGAGCTTATTTTGTAGTCATTTTTATTTATTCTTTTCAGTCTCCTGCCCAAGGATGGAAATATGTTTTCATTCTAACATCTACATTTTACGTGGTTTCAACAACAGTGTACTTGGCAACAGTTGTGGCTGAGCGGCAGCCATGGAATGATGAAATCATAGGTCTGTATTTTGTGAACATTTTAGACCATAAATTTTTCTTAGGTCTCCTTCACACTTGCGTTTCTCAACGCCGCCTTTTAAAAAAAAATGCTCATTGCAAAAAGTTTAGCTACAATAGATTTTAACGAATCCCTTCACACTTGCCCCTTTTTTTTACCAGCATATTTTCTAACGCAAGTGTGAAGGGCTTCGTTAAAATCAATTGCAGCTTAACTTTTTGCTATGAGCATTTATTAAAGGCAGCGTCGAGAAACGCAAGTGTGAATGGAGCCTTAGACCGTAATTCTATCCAAATTTAATGTATTTTTTTTTATTACAACAGATTGTGATTTAGAACCCGAAGCTGGTCGATTGATAGACTCAGAGAGCTTCAATGAAGATGGTGTGAATTAGTTTGTAAATATTATTATAACTGCAGAACTAGAATAAATGACAATAAAGAGTATCTCCATGCATTAATAATAACTGAATAGCATAATTTTTATATCTTCATATAATAACTTTTTAATTTATGAATTGTTTGGTTTTATATAATCTACCATTCAGTAGAATTCATTATAAACTCAGAGAGAAAGTAATGGTGGGCCATGGAAGATTGAGATAACAACCCACTTTCAAAAAATTCAACGCAGCTTTTTCTAAAAGATGCTCCCATAGGGTTACACTAAATACCGAATTATACCGAATTACACCGAATTATACCGAATTACACTATACTCAATACCGAATTACACCGAATTATACCGAATTACACCGAATTATACCGAATTACACTATACTCAATACCGAATTATACCGAATTACACCGAATTATACCGAATTACACTATACTCAATACCGAATTACACCGAATTATACCGAATTACACCGAATTACACCGAATTACACCGAATTATACCGAATTACACTATACTCAATACCGAATTACACCGAATTACACTGAATTATACCGAATTACACTATACTCAATACCGAATTATACCGAATTACACCGAATTATACCGAATTATACCGAATTACACTATATACTCAATACCGAATTACACCGAATTATACCGAATTATACCGAATTATACCGAATTACACTATATACTCAATACCGAATTACACCGAATTATACCGAATTACACCGAATTATACCGAATTACACTATACTCAATACCGAATTATACCGAATTACACCGAATTATACCGAATTACACTATACTCAATACCGAATTACACCGAATTATACCGAATTACACCGAATTACACCGAATTATACCGAATTACACTATACTCAATACCGAATTACACCGAATTATACCGAATTACACTATACTCATTACCGAATTACACCGAATTATACCGAATTACACCGAATTATACCGAATTACACTGAATTATACCGAATTACACTATACTCAATACCGAATTATACCGAATTACACCGAATTATACCGAATTACACTGAATTATACCGAATTACACTATACTCAATACCGAATTATACCGAATTACACCGAATTATACCGAATTACACTATACTCAATACCGAATTATACCGAATTACACCGAATTATACCGAATTACACCGAATTATACCGAATTACACTGAATTATACCGAATTACACTACACTGAATACCGAATTGCACAGAATTATACCGAATTACATTATACTCAAAACCGAATTACACCTGATTATAGGTACCGAATTACACTACACTGAATACCGAATTACAATATACTCAATACCGAATTACATTATATTACACAATAATCAATACCGAATTATACCTGATTAAACCGAATTACACCAAATTATACCGAATTACACTATACTAATACCGAATTACACTATACTCAATACCGAATTACACTATATTACACAATAATCAATACCGAATTATACCGAATTACACATAATTATACCGAATAACACTACACTGATTACCGAATTACACCTAATTTTATCCTTGATCATTGGTCAGGTTTTTCGATATTAATTTAAAGTTATTACACTGCAATGATTATGGGCAATTAGGCTTCACAGCATTATCATTATCAAAATGTATGGTTACTATCTATTAGTCCGACACCCCATTAGTCCGACAATTTGGTAGTTTATTACTGATTTAACATAAAATTTATATGTCGTCCTGCCCGGTTATTAAATAATCAATAAGTGTGCAGTACAACTAGCGGATACAAAAAAACTACATCAAATGATGAAATCGAATGAGGGACAGCTTTTAATAATATTAGAATAAATTAGATAGGAATACATATAACATTAGAAAAATGAAATTAAGGAAAATTACTGAATTGTTTATATAAGTTATGTAAATATTATATGTATATATGTAGTCTAGTACCTATACCTATTTAATTATAATTTTTATTTCAATCGAAAAATAAAACGAGAAATAATAATACAGAAAGATGTAACTGTCGGACTGACTATTGGGGTGTCGGACTTTTGAGACGTCCCCAAAATGTATTAAGTTTTAATTTCTATAGAATTTTATTTGAAAAATTTAGCCCTCTCACTACGAATTAGACATATATGTCCCAGCATTTTAATATGTAACTTTTAATTGACAAAATTAAAAATACGTAAATTTTTTTACATCAAAATGCTTCAATTGAGCTCTGTCAAGGGGCTGTATCCTGAAACTGTCTGTGGTGAATGGAAAATGAAGGGGGCCCGAACTGTTGTAATTAGGATTATGCAATAATTATGCATTGTCTTTTTTTCATTTTTACCATGTTCATCATTTTTAATACTTACTACTCGCAGTTTTAGAGGATAACGCTAGAGTAATACTCTTCATCTATACGAGGTCTTAGATTTTATGTAAGGTTTCATTAAGTATCACCTCTTCATTTTCCTCTTCCATCCGTGTGAGTGCAGCCACCAGTGCTTGTGTCCCGTTTCGTCACATTCCTTGGTAAGTGACGGCATTCACGGAGTAGCTTTTCTGAATCCATGAGCTTTGTCACCGACGGTGGTTGGTGACTTTGTTCATGGAGCCATTTTCCTTTCTGACTGCTTCTTCCAGTTCCTTGTATTTAATTTCCTTTTGACGTCAACGATATGGTCGAAGCAGACATTTAACCCCTACTAAAATTTGCTAAACTTTATGAACCTATAATAAATATTGGTAAAAATCAATAAATATTTATACGTAATTATTAATAAATCGTAGTGAATTTAGTATTAATAAATTACATTTTTAAACTCTACACAACAATTTCACTTTTCAAAATAAGGAATTCTTTTCTTGTACTTTTATATATATATATATTTTCTTTGTCTAACGCACCTGTTTCAGACTTTCAGCTGAAATATATCCCTTATCCTTATTTATAATAGTAGTATAGTAAATATTAATTTTCTAACCAATATAAAATCTAAATTATTTGTTCCAATAAATCTTGTGTCAGCTGAAGACTTTGAGGTCAAAGGTCAAGATTAAGAGAGTAAATGCTATATTTTTCATCTAAAACGTTAAATTAAAAAAAAATTATACACCTAAGAAGATTGCCTAGCTTATTTGAACGAATAACCTGTTATATTGTTAGATTTCGGGAGCAATCAGGTCAAAGGTTAAAGATCAAGGTCAAGGCCATTTGTAGCTCAAGAACTCGAAAAGTTTTAACCAAATTGTCTGAAATTTGATGGGACGATTGGTCAATGTCCAGGAACCATCTGGTAGAATTTTGGAAGCGATCCGGTCAAAGGTCAAGGTCAAGGTCATTTATAACTCAATAACTCGAAAAGTATTCAATCAAATTGTCTGAAACTTGGTGGGACGATTGGTCAATGTCCAGTTACCAGTTTATTAGACTTTGGGAGAGAACGGGTCAGTGCGGCGGCGAAGGTATGTGCTCTAACGAGTGCACGTAATCTAGTTTAGCTTGTTGTATACAGTAGTTTGTTTAAATACACACTGCTTGTTTAATTACATAGCAGGGGGGTTTGGAGGTGGCACACCCCGGTCCCCCCCCCCCCTGCTCATATACCTACACATATATTTTAATAACTCCTTTAAGAAAATTCATAAAAATAAATTAGGTTACTTTCCCTTCTCTTGCTATAATGTCTAGTAATAAATATTATACAGTATCTTAAAATTAAGAAAAAAATTAGGGCTTTTAACCGGGGGAAGGGGGCTTACTATTTGGTAGCTAACTAATACTCTATAACTACCAAGGTTAGTTAGTTCGTTTCCCTATATAGAAGAGAGGGGCTTATATCTTGGGGGGGGGGTTATGTCGGGGTACGGTCAAGAGCCCCCCCCCCCCTTGGTAATGAGCCCCCCCTAGTAATGAGCCCCCCTCTCTGTTTTTTAATCCTTATTTACTTAGTTAAATAAATGAAGAACTACTTAGATAGAAATAACTGAGAGTTGCTAATGTAGTTTGTTGCATACGCTAGTTTGTTGTACTGCACACTTCATGATTAATGACCTGGCAGGGAGGTTCGAGGGGCGGCACGGCCCCTGATATACATATATTTTATGTTTAAACAATAATGAACTACAAAAGTGAAAATAAGTATTAAAAACAGGGGGGGGATCCTGACCGGGGGGTGGGGGGGGCTCTTGTCAGGGGGGGGGGGGTCTTATGAGCTACACCCGCGCCGTTATGTCATGTGGGGGTTCGTGTACTGTGTACATATCTGTACCCCGTAAGACACAAACCCCTCTTCCCCCAGTCATCCCCTTTTTTACCTTTATTAATAAGGTAAAATTAAGGCCCTTCTTTTAACATAATATTAATCAGTTCCTTTATTCAATATATAGTAGAATTGGTAAAGTATACATTTTGTCGGGTGTATGTCATACGCCCCCCCCCCCCCCCCCCCCCTGATTTTTAATCCATATTTACCTATATCATTTAATCCTTATTGACACTTTTGTAGTACATTACTGATTAACATAAAATATATGTCATTTACCCCCCTGCCAGGTCATTAAACAATCATGAAGTATGCAGTACAACAAACTAGCGGATACAACAAACTACATTATCAACTTTCAGTTATTTCTATCTAAGTAGTTCTTCATTTGTTTAACTAGGTAAATAAGAATTAAAAAAACAGGGAGGGGGGGGGCTCGTGACCGGGGGGGGCTTATGACCTAGGGGGGCTCATGACCGGGGGGGGGGAGCTCAAGACTGGGGGGGGGGGCTCAAGACCGTACCCCTATTTTGTCACTGTCCAATCGCGGTGTAAGACATCAGGTGTAATTCGGTATTCAGTGGAATGTAATTTGGTATAATCAGGCGTAATTCGGTATAATCAGGCATATTTCAGTTTAATCAGGCATAATACGGTATAATCAGGTGTAATTCGGTATTCAGTGGAATGTAATTCGGTATAATCAGGCGTAATTTGGTATAATCAGGTGTAATTCGATATTCAGTGGAATGTAATTCGGTATAATCAGGCAAAATGCGGTATAATCAGGCATATTTCAGTTTAATCAGGCATAATACGGTATAATCAGGTGTAAATCGGTATTCAGTGGAATGTAATTCGGTATAATCAGG
>CANNZV010006381.1:0-18457 GCA_947561585.1 Caprella mutica
CGTCTGTCCCACGTGGATGTCCCTCTAAGTCCCACGCGGGATATCCCTCTCTGTCCCACGTCTGTCCCACGCGGGATGTCCTCTCTGTCCCTCGTCTGTTTTACGCGGGAAAAAGTTATACCAAAAAGGTATATCTATCTCAAGCTTTATTTACGTATCATAACTAGGTAGGTATTCATAAACAGATGTAGGTATCTACTATCTAGGTAGGCATTGATGAATAATACTAGGTAGTAGGTAAGTAGGTACGATTGATGAACACTACCTAGTAGGTATACTAGGTAGGTAGGTATTGGTACTGGTAGGTATCTAGGTAGGTACTGTCAAACAGTTATAGGTAACTAGATAAGCATTGATCAACACTAGTAGATAACTAGGTAGGCATTGACAAACAGTTGTTGGTAACTAGGTAGGTATTGATGAATACTAGTATTTAACTAGGACCTATATTGGTTTTTATATACAGTTGGTAGGCCACTAGGTAGGCAATGTTAAACACAAGAAGGTAACTAATTAGGTATTGATAAGCAGATGTAGGCAACTAGGTAGGCATTGATAAACACCAGTAGGTAATTAGGTAGGTATTGACAAACAGTAATGTAGGTAACTAAGTAGGTACTGATAAATACTACGTAATAGGCAAGTAGTGATAACCACCAGTAGGTACAGATTGGTGGTTATCACTTGTAGGTTACTAGGTAGTTATAAATAAACTCTAGTAAGTAACTAGATAGGTATAAGGTAGTGATATCACCAGAAGGTAATTATAGGTAATATTAATTAACAGTTAAAGGTAATTGGGTAGTTAATAACATTAATTAGCATTATCATTACAAATATTAATAAATAACTTTATACACATTCTTATCATTTACATTAAAAAATAAAAGATACCAAAATGTAGAATATTAAATTATATTTATTTAAAATAATTTTAAGAAGCACGCAAGTAATCAAGTTGGATAAAGATCATTTTAATACTACTTCTACCATGTCCAGGATGGCTGAGAGGTAGCGACGCAGGCTTCAATAGTACAAGACACTAGAGTCCTGAGTTCGATTCCCGAGATGACCACTACAATTCTTTCTCCATTTCTTCCCATTTAATTTGTATATAACAATATGTAATATTTAAATAAATGATATACAACCAAATGTACATATACACTATATGCAATATGGTTAGAAATTGCAATAATCTTCTTCTTCTTCTTTGCTCAGTTTAATGAGGTTGTCGGTTCTGTCAGATACCATGCACCTCAGGTCAGCAGATTTTTGTTTTCTGAAATATAAAAAGGTTACATTTAGATCATTTGGTCAGATAATTGGTATATAATTGTTTCCCTCTATTAATTCTTTCTGTTAGTTCCAGGTTAGTAGGGGAAAAGTAATATTAGTTGGAGTCAAACTATCTGCTCATTAAGTGTAGAGGTTGGATACTGAAGACCTGGTGGATACCCCCAATTGCCATCGCCTCGCCTGGTGGGCCACGAGGCGCCACAAGAGTGAGTGAGACTGGTACTTCATTTATATTGGGGAACTTTAATATTTATTTATTTAAATTATATATTGAACCACCACTTCATGCTTCTACCTCTACTCTGGTGGGACAAAACAATACAAATGGGCCTTTACACTTTTTTTCTTTAGTAAGATTATTGTGGAATACCACTCTTTTCAAATTTACAACATTTTATTTGAAAAAAGAGAGCATTCCACAACTGTTTGACAGTGATCTCTGTTTAAATGATTCTTCTAAGTTCAGTGATTAGTTTGTTATTCTATTCACTATCCATTTGTTTATTAGGGTTTTAGTATGAATGTTATTTTAAAAATCTTTCAGCCTATGTGATCTTATTAGAAATTGAGCAACTATTGACAATATGTTTTTCTGTTTTGTGAGGTCAAAGTTTCCTCCTCCAAGCAAATTTTTAAGTGTCATGGACACATTCAAGTCACTCATTTGGGAGTAGAGATCAGATCTTTCATATGCCTAATTAGGACATTGGAGAAAGAAATGTTCTATTGTTTCCACAATACCACAACTGCACAGACTACTATCCCTCAACTCAAATCTACTGAGATTGCTATTCAAGCCAATGTGACCTATTCTGAATTTGGCTAAAGCAGTTTCCACAGATCTTATTGGATGCGAGGACCATGGCCAAAAGGAAATGTCATTTTTTATCTTTTTTATATGTTTACCTTTATTAGTAGAACTCATCTGTTCATACCACCATTCCTGCCAAGCATCCTGTAACCTTCTAACCATAAGTCTGCTCTTTTCTTTTTTACACACAGGAGACTCCGTGATAAATGTCAGTCTATGTGCTGCCTTTGCAGATTCATCAGCCAGCTCATTACCAATAATTCCTGTGTGACCAGGAACAAACTGAATTATTACACGGTATTTATAGTTTAATTCCAACAAAATATTCTGGATATTATTAACTAGGCTAATATGAGTATTTGGGACTCTATTCATAATGAGAAGAAGGCCTGATTGGGAATCTGAAAATATCACCACCCCTTATTCTGTATAATTTACATTCAACAAAAGATATTTTAGCGCTCTAAAAATTGCCTCCCAAGATGGAGATTATAGGGTTTAGTTTCCAACCCTCATATGAATAACGTTCAGAATTATTGACTATCAATGCAGCAGAGGTGGATGTTTCATCTTCCCAAATTACAGATCCATCTGTGTATATTTCAATAAAGTCCCTATATTTGTTGAACTGCAAATCTTTAAACAGAGACTGAATGTGATGTGAGGACATATTGCTCTTTGATAGGAGAGACTCTAGATATGGTTTTATGAAAAAGTCCAGGTTTATCCAAGGAGGAACAGGGGATATTAATTCAGTGAAATTTGGCTGTGGAACAGGAAATTGAAATTGTAGCAGAAGACGCATGCTCCTCACTACCATGGGTGGTGTCCTGATGGTAGATGACCATGCTTTTTCATATGATCTGCTATCAGGGTTAAAAAGTTCATTAGTTAGAGGGAGATTTAAAGGTAATTCAGTTATTCTGAAGTAATAGTTTGAAAGAATTCTATTTCTATGAAAATGTAATGGAAGAGTGTTGCTTTCAATTTCTAGTGAAGTTATTGGAGAGGTCTTTCTAGCACCTACAGCAAGTCTCAAGCAATTGTTTTGGATTCTATCTAATTTCTCTAAATTGGTTCTAGATGCTGTCATGTAGAAGACTGAACCATAGTCAAAAATGCTCCGAATTAATGACTTATAGAGTCTGAGGAGCACCTCTCTATCTGCTCCCCATTGGTGATTTGAGATGCACTTTAAAATATTAACTTTAGACACTGATTTGGTAGTAATATGCTTAAGATGATGAGACCATGTTAATCTTGGTCCATCAAATATTATGCCTAGGTATTTATATTGGGAGACAAATTCAATAATGCTATTTTTAACTTCTAAAGTAGGTGCAACAACAGTTTTAAGAGTAAATATCATGGCTTTTGTTTTGGTTGGATTCAGTTTGAATCCCCATTTATCAAACCAATCTGATAATTTATTTATATGACATTGAATCTTGCTTTTTAAGTTTTCCATATCAGAACCATTCATGAAAATGGCAATGTCATCTGCATATTCTGCCATCTTAACATCCTGTGAATGTGGAATGCTAGCCATCATTACATTAAAAAGAGTAGGAGCTAGAATTAATCCTTGTGGGACACCAGAGGTCATTTCAAATTCGTCTGAATATTCTCCCTCAAAGTAAACTTTATATTTTCTATTAGACAAATATTCCTTGATCCAACATAAGATTTTACCCCTGATTCCCAATCTTGCCAATTCAGATAGCAGTCCTAAATGCCATATACTATCATAGGCATGGCTTAAATCGAAGAAAACAGCTATACATATTTCTCTATCATAGATAGCTTCCTTTATGGTATTTTCAAGTCTGGCTACCTGATCTAAAGTACTTAATCTCTTTCTGAAACCACCCTGCGTAGTGCTTAACAGACTTCCTTGCTCCAGAACAAAATTCAGCCTATTGCATACTAGATGTTCTAAAAGTTTACCAAAACATGACAAAAGAGAAATTGGTCTGTAAGACAGAGGATCAGATGGAGGTTTTTGAGGTTTAATTATAGGAAGAATTAGCCATTTTCCAATGACTGAGAACAATTGAAGTACTAAAACTCATGTTTGCCATATCTAAGATCCATTTTTTATAATCAGTTGGCAGGTGCTTTATCATTTGGTTGTGGAGATTATCATGCCCAGGAGTAGTATCCTTCAATGTAGAGACAGAGTCATTTAATTCATTCATGGTAAAACTACAATTATAATCCATTTCAGTTTCATCAGTCATCGCTAATGATACCTGTAGGAGAAAGTTATAAGTAGCATAGTTATGTCCTTCTGAATTGAAAATGGAATGGTAATGTTTGGCAATTATATTTGATTTAAGTACAGGGTCAGTGATCATTGTATTATTTGAATAAAGCGGCTGTGGGTAACATTTATTTATGCGATTTGATAACTTGCCAATATATCTCCATATCATACTATCAGGAGATTCTTTTGTTAGTTTACTTGAAAAATTTACAAAAGACTCTTTCTTTGATTTTTTTGTGATTCGTTTTACATAAGCTTCAGCTTTCCTTAGCTCAATTAGATTATTGACAGTTGGGTGTTTGTGAAAAACATTTTTTTTGTGTCTTCTAGACTTTACAGCAAGTTCACAATCTTTATTCCACCATGATTTTGAAAATTGAGGTTTTACTTCCTCTTTAGTTGTTTTAAATATATCATTACTTGTGTTAATTATATTTGTCAGGAATTTATCATAAGATTGATTTAAAGGCAAATTACATTCTAACAACACCTCAGGCAAATTTCCAGACCAACTTCTCCAAGACTCAGCATTACCAAATATCCACCTTTTTCTTCTCTTAAATGAAATAGTACATGGCTTGAAATTGATATTTATCATAGTTGGGCAATGATCACTGCCCATGTCCTCCATTAGCCTTATATCAGATGAGGTGAGAAGGGAACTACTGAGGAGACATAAATCAAGAGTTGAGAATTTGCGAGTTGCTGTATGATAATATGTAGGGTAATTAACAGGTGTTAGTAGACACAAGTCAGCATTATCAAACAAAATTTGAGTAAGATTTTCTCCTGTGACATTATCTATGCTGACTGTATCCCACAATTGACTGTGGGCATTGAAATCTCCAACAATAATCTTCCCCTCACCCAACTGCCCAAAATAATGTTCAAATTCCACACAAGAAATATTCAGATTAGGATTATACAAATTCATTATATCTATTTTATCATGCTTTGAGTAAACTGTCACAGCCTGCACTTCCAAATTAATATTTACAAAAGGTGTCAAATTGAGTTCACTTACGCATAAGTCACTGCGTACCAATATAGAAATGCCTCCTCCGGCCTTATTTTTTCTACAAACAAAAAAGGATTTATATCCAATAAAATTAGGAAGTCTGCTTTATTTAAGCCACGTTTCACATAGGCAAGCTATGTGTGGTTTCCTAGAATATAAAGTTACTTTAAAATGCATCAACTTTGTGTACAGGCTGTGACAGTTCCATGTTAATATATCAAAATTATCAGACATTATATAGGATTTCCCTCACAGTGACAATTATGTACCTGAGTTGAACTCAAAAACCCCATAGGATTGACAGAACCCCCAGGCTCATCAGTAGCAATAGAATTGTTCCTATTAGATTCTGCTTGGGCTTTAATTTTCTCTTTTTTTTGTACTTTTCTTTTCTTTTTCCTGATGGCTTTGGTTTGAATTAACATTTGAATGAATATTCTGCTTTGTCTGAGTAGGAGAACTTTTAGATGATTTGGTAGTGTTAGAGTTTACAATAGTAGAGGCAGTTTCAATAACTTGACAGTCCCCATCCAAGACTGGGGATTCTGCCAATCCCATCACTTGACTAACTATACTTTCTACAGCTGTGGAGTCATCAATATTCTTTAATTTAACTAATTTAACTACAAGAGTTGCTATCTGAATGATCAATTCTGATGACAATTTACTATTATCTCTATCACTATCTGTTACAGTTGGATCAGTCTGGCAACCCTTAGAGACCATATGTTTAGTAGTACTATCTACACTATCTGATAAAGATAAGCCAGGTTTTTCAGGAGTGAAGTATACAGAGTTTCTTTTATTATTATTATTATTTGCAACTGACACTACTGCATCTCTGTATGAAATTTTATGAGTTGCTCTAACCTTCTCAATTTGTTTTGCTCTCATGATATTCGGGCATCCCCCATAGTTAGCCGTATGGCATCCGTTACAATTGGCACATTTTATTATGGTATTTTGTGGTTCGCTAGACTTTGTAGGACAATCTCTCGTATTATGTGAACCAGCACATGCAACACATCTAGCTCTAAATCTACAGTCAGAGGCATTGTGACCAAAGCCCTGGCACTGATAGCATTGCCATGGTTTAGCAATAAATGGTCTTATTTTGAATATTTGATGATAAATACTAACTTGAGATGGGAGTTGCTGAGAGTTAAATACTATTTTAAGATTAATTGTTGGAAGTTTATTTACACCTTTGAATATTCTTTCTACGGAAACTATTTCAGGGAAGTCTACTTTGAGTTCATTTTCTACTTCGTCAACAGGAGTATCAATACCTATAGGGCCGATAACACCTCTACTGTATTGTTCTGAAACAGGGGCCCTACATTTAATCTTCCAGTTTCCTAACTTATCTAAAGATTTAATTTCATTCATGAGATCTTCATTTACTTTTCCTAAGTGAACAATTAAAAGTTTTCTATTGAAATTTTTGCTTGTTTTCTCAATAGAGCATTTGCCAAGAACAGACTTATTTACCTCCCTAGCTAGGAAAAGATCATTAGAGAAGAATTTATCAATATTTATTTTGTGGTTTTCATTTGAAATTGGTTCAATTATAATGACCTGTTTGAAATATTGATTATTTCTAGCCATATTTAGGGTATTGTTAAGGTAACTTGGATCATTAATAGGAAGTACCCTCTTTGTTTTGATGATTCTACTCAATTCTATTTCACTTTGTTGGGTTTCTTGGATCATTTCATGGTGATAGAGGGCATTAAGCATAGATTTATCCAAGTCTGGGGATTTGGATGACTCATCATAATTCCTAGGTTTTTTATTTGTAGAAATTGGGGATAATTCACAGGGTCTCTTATTAACAAACCCACCAAACTCCATTTCAAATGAGTCATTTTCTCTTTCTGATATTTCCAAATCTTCAGGATCAGAAACTAAGTCTTCCATAGTATTATTACCATGTGATTGAGTGCTATTTTCACCTTCAAGTACAAATTTGCTCATTCTGGGAAAATTCAAAGAGAGTACGTAGGTACCTACCTAATTATAGTTAATAAATAACTATTGAGGTACCCACCTCTCTATTACCTACCTACGTAAACAACAGCCTGTATATTTAATAATTATATGTTCACAATAGTTTGTTTTTCAAGAAATAAATTTCTTTCAATTTTATATTAAAGTGAGAAAACCTTACCAGAGTATGAGCTTCCACACACAGCACGTCCGTCCTCATCAAGTCGATCGATCACTCTCTTAAACCTCATCAGCTGACAGGACCGATGAGATCAAATTGCAATAATAATTAGTATGATCTTTTTTTATTTCTTATACATATTTATATACCCCAATTAACCGAAGTAGTTTGAGCCAAAAGAGAGATATGTCCCCCTTGCAGAGGGGGACATCCACACTCTGTCCCACGTCTTGCAGAGGGGGACATCCGCACTCTGTCCCACGTCTTGCAGAGGTGGACATCCACACTCTGTCCCACGTCTTGCAGAGGGGGATATTCCCACTCTGTCCCACGTCTTGAATACTCACTCTGTCCCACGTGGGTCCCACGTCTTAATTATTTCCCTCATCCCTCTATAGCGAGGGACATCCGCACTCTGTCCCACGTGGGTCCCACGTCTTGAATCCCTCTATAGCGAGGGACATCCACACTCTGTCCCACGTGGGTCCCACGTCTTGAAAACGGAGTGGGGTAAGACCAGAGATGGGCGGGAAAGTACTTCCCAAGTACCAAGTAAAAGTACTAAGTAACAAGTAAGTACTTCAAGTACTACTTAAAGTACTTTCTAAAAAGTACTTTGAATAATTACTTAGAAGTACTTTTTACAAGTACTTGTTACTTTCCAAGTAAAAAGTACTTTGCAAAGTACATTTTCCCTTTCAGTCAAGAGAATTTAAAAGATTAGTTCTAAAATCTCTACAAAATTAATTCTTTTACTCATCAAAAATGTATTCACAGCAACTGGATAAAAACTAGAGTTTGAAGAGGTCCAACATGTTGGAAAATTGTTTGTCAAGCAGTAAAATTGAAAACTTTGTCAAACAGTAGAATCGAAAACTAAAACTGTAAGACATTGTATACTTTTATGTGACGGTGAATATTTATATATTATGACATACAATCGTGTATAGAGACTATGAGTTATATTGACCAATTTAAGTACATTGAATATAATTATTTTTGATACCTAGATATCACAACCAATATTTACCAAACACATTGACGAATTATAAGCGTGTGGACGTGTACAGTGAGTCACTGTGATGATGTACTTACTATCAGAGTAAAGAGTCATTGTGATTTGTGATGATGTACTATCAGAGAAAAGAGTCACTGAGATGATATACTATCAGAGAAAAGAGACACTGTGATGATATACTATCAGTGAAAAGAGACACTGTGATGATATACTATCAGAGAAAAGAGTCACTGTGATGATATACTATCAGAGAAAAGAGACACTGTGATGATATACTATCAGAGAAAAGAGTCACTGTGATGATGTACTATCAGAGAAAAGAATCACTGTGATGATATTCTATCAGAGAAAAGAGTCACTGTGATGATGTACTATCAGAGAAAAGAGTCACTGTGGTGGTGTACTATCAGAGAAAAGAGTCACTGTGATGATGTACTATCAGAGAAAAGAGTCACTGTGATGATATTCTATCAGAGAAAAGAGTCACTGTGATGATGTACTATCAGAGAAAAGAGTCACTGTGGTGGTGTACTATCAGAGAAAAGAGTCACTGTGATGATGTACTATCAGAGAAAAGAGTCACTGTGGTGGTGTACTATCAGAGAAAAGAGACACTGTGATGATATTCTATCAGAGAAAAGAGTCACTGTGATGATGTACTATCAGAGAAAAGAGTCACTGTGGTGGTGTACTATCAGAGAAAAGAGTCACTGTGATGATGTACTATCAGAGAAAAGAGTCACTGTGATGTACTGTCAAAGAAAAGAGTCACTGTGAAGATGTACTATCAGAGAAAAGAGTCACTGTGATGATGTACTATCAGAGGAAAGAGTCACTGTGATGATGTACTATCAGAGAAAAGAGTCACTGTGATGATTGTTGAAATTTTAGTTAAATGTATTACACACTCGTTATATGTTTAATATTAATTTCCTGTTAGACTAGCTCAGCTATATTAAATTACCTATTGTTTCAATAACCATGTATTACTTTTAATGAGAAACGGACGTAAGGTCTAAAGTCGATCACACTTCCGTCGAGGGGTAAATACCCCTGCTTGTAGTTTCTGAAGGCAGTCTGTCTTTAACATTACTCAGAGAGAGAGATATGATTCACTCATCTCTCTATATAGACTTCTAATTGTATAACATATTTACTCTTTAAATAAACTCTATGTCTTAACGTTGTTAACCCACTGTTATTTAACCTAATTCTAACAGGTTATGGGCCCAGTGAACGATAAGAGTTTATAAATCAAATTATGTTTAAACAAATTAGAAGTTTATAACAGTAATAAAAACGAAGTGCTGTGAAAAAGTGTTAACCTATATGAAACATATCAATCAAAACGCTTGCGTAAGCATATCGTGTTAACGCGCTAATGAGGTCAATTATAATGATTGCTCTAGCGAAAAATGCACTTGTGTTATAATATAATTATTTAGTATTTGTGCGGAAGAGGTGTCAAGAGAGGTCACAAATTACCTTTAAATCTGTGACCTTATCCTTTGGTAAACAGTCTTTCAACAAAAGGTTCTTGCGAACTAAGACTTGTGTTGCTGTTCCAATTAAATATTAATAATTATATTCAGTGAAGTTATTCTTATGAATTAGAATAATTTTAAAACATCAAATTCAGTTAAACAGTAAATCAATTCAACTGCTGTGGGTGTTTATGTTTGTTAAAGTATTGAATGATAATAAATACTTTCAACAAAAGGTTCTTGCGAACTAAGACTTGGGTTGCTGTTCCAATTGAATATTAATAATTATATTCAGTTATTCTTATGAATTAGAATAATGTTAAAACATCAATTCAGTTAAACAGTAAATCAATTTAACTGCATTGGTTGTTTATGTTTGTTAAGTATTGAACAATACTTTGAGAACATGTCTTCAAATAAGTTACAGGGGATTGTTCCCCTAGACGGAAATAATTACCCTACATGGAGGATACAAAATGAAGATGTATCTCTTACGAGAGAAACTGATGGATTTTGCGGATGGATCTAAACCAGTTCCAATTGATTCAGCTTCAACTGAGGCGAAGAATGCCTATGCTAATAATTATAATAAAGCTCTGGCAGATATAGTACTATCTATTTCACCGGATCAATTGTACTTAGTTGGACAACCGACGGATCCACACGCTGTCTGGACTACCCTTCAAGAAACGTTTCAGAAAAACACGTGGGCTAACAAATTTCGTCTGAAGAAAAAGCTCTACAATCTAAAATTGAAGTCTCCTGAACTACTCGACTTTCATTTGAAGGAACTAACTGAAGTTTTTCAAGAGCTTGCCTTGTTAAATCAAGTGATCAGTGAAGAGGATAAAGTGATTTGTCTTCTGTCATCACTACCAGGGCCGTTTGAAGTGCTTGTCACTGCACTTGAAGCTCAGACAGACATCCCTAACTGGATTACCGTAGCTGACACACTCCGGAGAGAAGCTGAAAAGTTGAGTATTAAATCCAATAATGCATTAGCATTATCAAATACTCAGAATTATGCTGGAGTAAACAAACAGTCCATCATTTGCCATTTCTGCAAGAAGATGGGACACCTGAAAAAAGACTGCTTTAAATTTAAAAGGTCTTCTCAAACTAACAGAACTCAAAACCAGCCAAATGTTGTAAATGTAAGTCATATAGAACTAAATCACACAATGTATGCTAATGATATCGCTCTTTGTAACAAATATGCCGACAGTAATATTTGGATAATAGATTCAGGCTCTTCATCACACATGAGTGGTGATAAAAATTTATGTAAAGATTTTGCAAATATTAGCAAACCTATCAATGTTAAAGTAGGAAATGGAGATGTCTTACAAGCTATTTCACTAGGAAATGTTTCTGTTATTGTGAATATACCAGGTGGTGGAAGTAGAACATGTAAAATAAATGATGTACTATATGTGCCAAATCTAGCTTTTAATCTACTATCAGTGTCTAAAATGACAAGTAATAATAAATCTATTATTTTTGAAGATGATAAATGTAAAATTTTGAACGAAAATAAAGAGTTAATGGCTGAGGCTAACTGTGTTGGTAAACTCTATTATCTTAATACTTTAGTTCATAAAGCTGCAGTAACTGTAGATCAAAATGAAGTAAACTTTCTATGGCACAGAAGGCTCGGTCATATAGGTAAAGATAACTTGACTAAAATGATCCGAACTAAATCAGTAAATGGTCTGGATAGTAAATTAAAAGCTATAGAAGGCGTGTGTGAACACTGCTGTAATGGGAAAATGCATAAAATACCTTTTTCTACAAGCATTAAGAAAAATTGTAAACCTCTTGATTTAATCCACACCGATGTCTGTGGGAAAATTACTCCCACTTCCAGGGGTAATAATTCATATTTTCTGACCTTTATTGATCATGCTACTCGATACTCCTGGATATATGTTATTGCACATAAGAGTGATGTGTTTCAGAAGTTTTTGGAATGGAAAGCTATGGTTGAAAATATTTATGAAAGGAAAATTAAAACCTTGCAGTCAGATAATGGAGGAGAATATACCTCAAATAAGTTTGAATCATATTTACGAAATGAAGGTATAATTCACCAGAAATCCATTCCTAAAACTCCTGAACAAAATGGGTTAGCTGAAAGATTTAATAGAACTATTATGGAAAAAGTTAGATGTATGTTATCTGATTCAGGAATTGATAAGGAATTCTGGGGTGAAGCACTATATACTGCAAATTATCTAAATAATAGATGCATTAAATCATTTTTAGTAAATAAAACTCCATATGAAGCTTTAAATCTTAGAAAACCCAACATCGGCCATATAAAAGTTTTTGGATGCACAGGGTACGCACATATTTCTCGAGAGGAAAGATCAAAGTTAGAAAATAAAGCTACCAAATGTCTGTTTATTGGCTATGGCACAGTTACTAAAGGGTATAAGATGTATGATGTTGAATCTAAAAGAATCTTCTTTTCCAGGAATGTAACCTTTGATGAATCAATTTCATCTAAGATTGAGAGCCCTCAACTGAGTGAGACTCCTACCTCTCCACTGGTGTTCCATTCAGAAGATTCAGAACCTGCTGGACCTGAGAATCAACCTCCTGACGATAACCCTCCAATAATCCTCCCTGAGGCGCAACCTGTACCAGCTATCAGTCCTAATGAGGATCCTAGACGATCGTCTAGAATTCGTCGAGCTCCTATTAGATATGGTAGTTGGGAGTATGATCATGTTGAGGAGGAGGAGGAGGGTTTATTAGTCAATGGGAATATCAATATCGAACCTAGGTCGGTATCTGAGGTTCTTAATAGCGGTTCTGAATCCTCTAAATGGAAACATGCCATGGAGAGGGAATTAAATGCTTTTGAGAAACATAAAGTTTTTGAACTCGTAAAACCTACCTCAGATTTAAATATAATTAGATCTAAATGGGTGTTTAAAAGAAAAAAGGGATCTGATGGTAGAGTGGTTTCATATAAAGCTAGATTAGTCGCTCAGGGTTTTTTACAGAGACCTGGAATCGACTATGATGAAATTTTTGCTCCTGTAGTGAGATTTGAATCGGTGCGAACCATGTTATCTTTAGCAGCTAACCAAAAATTATTTGTACATCACTTGGATGTCAATTCTGCTTTTTTGAATGGGGATCTTAAAGAAAATGTTTATATTAGACAGCCTCCTGGCTATGCTATTCCAGGAAAAGAAGATTTAGTATGTAAACTTAATAAATCTATGTATGGATTAAAACAATCACCTAAATGTTGGAATGATGCGTTGGATGCATATCTTAAATACTTAGGCTTTATTCAGTCCTCTTGTGACTCTTGTATATATGTTAAATTAATCAATAACTCTCCATGCTTCATTTCTGTGTATGTAGATGATATTATTGTAGCATGTAAGAACTATGATGATCTGACTAAAATCAAGATTGATTTAAGTGCTAAATTTGAGATGAAAGACTTAGGAAAATTATCCTATTTCTTAGGCATAAAAATCGTACAAGACGAAAATAAAATAGCCCTAAATCAATCTTCATTTGTCAACGAGTTATTAGATAGATTTGAATTCAATAATTGCAAACCTATTTCAACCCCTGCTGATGTTAATTCCCATTTGGAACCAACTACTGATGAGTGTGAACTAGTAGACAAAACTAAATATCAATCAGCTGTAGGTGCCTTACTGTATCTATCTACTAAAACTAGACCTGACATAACTTATGCAGTTGGAAATGTCTCTAAATTTTGTTCCAATCCAAACACTAAGCACTGGTCTGCAATTAAGAGAATATTTAGATACCTAAAAGGCACACCGGATCTTGGCATTACATATGGTAATGAAGATTCTGAGTTGATAGGTTATTCTGATGCCGACTGGGCAGGAAACAGAGTTGATAGGAAAAGTACTTCTGGCCAATGCTTTATGTTAAATAATTCCATTATTTCTTGGCGCTCTGTGAAACAGTCATGTGTTGCTTTATCAACAGCTGAAGTTGAATATGTTTCCCTCTCTGGAGCCTCCCAAGAAGCTGTATTTCTAAATAAATTACTATTAGATCTTAAAGTACCAAATAAGAATCCTATAGTTTTGTTTGAGGATAATCAGTCAGCTATTTGTATTGCTAAAAATGCAAAAAATCATCCTAGATCGAAACACATTGATATTAAATTTCATTACATTAGAGATCTTGTTGCTTCAAACACAATTAAACTTGTGTATTGCCCCAGCGAAACTATGCTCGCTGACATATTCACTAAACCGTTGCCTATTGATAGATTTACCAAATTAGTTGAATTAATAGGCATGAAAAATATATAATGTCGTGTGAGGAGGAGTGTTGAAATTTTAGTTAAATGTATTACACACTCGTTATATGTTTAATATTAATTTCCTGTTAGACTAGCTCAGCTATATTAAATTACCTATTGTTTCAATAACCATGTATTACTTTTAATGAGAAACGGACGTAAGGTCTAAAGTCGATCACACTTCCGTCGAGGGGTAAATACCCCTGCTTGTAGTTTCTGAAGGCAGTGATCTGTCTTTAACATTACTCAGAGAGAGATATGATTCACTCATCTCTCTATATAGACTTCTAATTGTATAACATATTTACTCTTTAAATAAACTCTATGTCTTAACGTTGTTAACCCACTGTTATTTAACCTAATTCTAACAATGATGTACTATCGGAGAAAAGAGTCACTGTGATGATGTACTATCAGAGAAAAGAGTCACTGCGATGATGTACTATCAGAGAAAAGAGTCACTGTGATGATGTACTATCAGAGAAAAGAGTCACTGCGATGATGCACTATCAGAGAAGAGTCACTATGATGTACTATCAAAGAAAAAAAAAAAGTCACTGAAAAGATGTACTATCAGAGTTAACAGTATAAATTATTAGTTTTTTAATTGTATAGTAAATGTACTTGGTACTTCTAAGTACTTTAAAAAGTACTTGGTACTTGTACTTTGAAAATACTTTTTTATTTGAGTACTTGGGCAACTACTTCAAGTACATTGATTTACGAGTACTTGTACTTAGTACTTAAGTACTTTCGATGTACTTTTTGCCCATCTCTGGGTAAGACGTGGGACAGGTGGATGTCCCCCTTTGTCAGAGGGGGACAAGACGTGGGATCAGACGTCTTGCAGAGGGGGACCCCTGTGCAAATGAAGAGGGTTAGACGTCTGCAAGACGTCTGATGTCCCCCGCCCCACGTCTTGCCCCACGTCTTAAATCCCTCTATAGCGAGGGGTATCAGACGTCTTAAGACGTGGGACAAACAGCTTTTGGTTAGCTGGGTAGCTCATCTTTTCAAATGATTAACGATATTTTCACTGTGTTCATCAGTATTCCTCATTTAGTTAAAAATAATAAAATAAGCCTCCGTACGGTATGCCATTCGGTACCATTTGTTGTCATTCGGTAAATAGCCCCATCCTTTGATGCCATTCGGTACCATTCGTCCTACCCCTAGGCCCTAGGGATATGCATTTTCAAATTATAAAGAAAATTGGTTTCTTTTCTTGTGAATATTTCTCACATTACGTCGGATAATAATACTAAAATTATTTAAAATCTAGTTAGTTAAGTATACTTTTTAAAAACAGGACATGTTTGTTTCGATCGAACATGTATGATACATGTTCGGTATCACCGTATCATTGCGTTATCTTGTCAAGATTCACTTCAGACTCTAGAGAGTTCAGTCTTCAGAAGTCACCAAACTCTTAACGTTCACATACCTGGCTGGACTAAATCTAAAGTAGCTACTTACATTTCAGGTAATTTAAATCTCTCTTTAATGATATAATATGTTATTACCAAGTATTACTGTTCTAGGTACCTAGTAGTAGTACTAAATTTTGAGCTCTTTAGATAGTTAGATTATGGTTTAGCTTCTGCCTTCTATTCAAGGCAATCCTGTCACTGATATCAGTAAATTTAAAATCTCGAAAATAGGTAGGTTTAGTTGGTAATAAATTATAATCAATGTGAAATAATTCCTATTTTAGTAATTTTACCATGTTAGTTTTGGCCTGAAATGATGAAATCAATCAAATCATCAAAAATCATATAAAAATGAACAGAATTTAGAAGGATATAACAGATTTATTTTATAAGCAAAATAGGTAACTCAGCTGTAGTTAGAAACCTGAAAGTTCCATTATTTAAATTTAATATCTGGATTTAGGCTAGCAGCCTAGCCATGTTACTCAGACTCAGTTAGACAGTTACAGTACTGACTGACGACTGTACTTTCAGTACAGACTACTGAGTAGGCTAGCTAGTAGCTAGCCCAGTCTGCAAAGCATACATAATCAAATGAGTCTCCAGATATACCTAATGATATTTAATTTTTGGGGCAATTTCTCTCCCAAGAGATTTTCAAATTTCTCTCCAAAATGGCCAAAAATTTCAAAATACTCTCCACTAATTATATATAAACATAGGAATAAATTAGAAAATTGTCGTCGGATAATTCAGGAGACTATTTTCTAGGCCTCAATAGTCGCTGGATAAACTTCACAACTTCATGCATCTTTTGCAGAGTGGTAACTAGCTCAGACTGCCAGTCTGAAAAGGTCTCCTCAGACCAGACCCAGGATTTTTTCAGAAATTGGGATTTGGGTGCAGCAAATAACATGGCCCATGGGATGATGGGAACACCGAACATAGGAATTAAATAGAACTTGGGTGCACATTGCAGGCCATGTTTTGAAGTGTGGCAGGAAAGTCGCCAGTTTAGTGAGAAAATGGATTTAGGTCGCCACATTTAAGACACTTTAAAGGAGAAATTAGGCTTCCCAGTGAAGATTTTACACTTGAAAACATCCTTATGCTTCATGCCTGATGCATGTTTATCTTTTGAGACTATTTTATGAGTGATTTACTTGTTATTTACCAGTCTGAAAAGTACAGCAGGATTTGTGGATTAATCCTGCGCCCAAGTCTTATTTAATTCCTATCTTCCCTTGTTATTTGCTGCGCCCAAATCCTAATTTCTGTAAAAATCCTGAGTCTGAGGAGACCTTCTTTTCAGACTGGGTTATTTACAGGTTTTCCAACTTATTTAACCCCTCAATAGTCGCCAATATACTGGCGACTTTCTCCATACTTTAAAACATGGACTGCAGGATTAATCAACAAATCCTGCTGTAGCGGTTAGCCAGTCTGCAGAATATGGGACATTTTTAACATTTTCTGTGCGAACAATCCTTGATTTCCTCCTATATTTTAATATTTACATGTATTTTATTGAGAACAGTTGCCAAAATAGAGGATTTCTTGGAGAACAGTGAACACTTCACCAGTTCCTGCAGTCTGGGTGGTTAGCCATCTTTTCAGACTGCCTAGGTATGTCAGTTAAAACTTAAACGCCAATTAATTATCTTTCAATAGAAAAGATCATAGCTGAAATCTCAAATAGCTAGCCTGAGCTCTGAGCTAGGTAGGTATGTGTGTGTCTAATTGGCTTATATAAGTTTAATTTCTAAATTTTGAATGAATTCCTACATTGAAGTAGGTATGTTCCCTACCCTATGTAAGCTATGTTCCCAATTGCAATTAATTTTGTCTTAGCTACAATTTTCTAAAGTGATTAATGAGGCTTAATGAAATGAGCCAAAATTGGTTTGGCTGAAATTTTGGCTCAAAATTGGGTTACACCATTACAGTTTGCCAGCCTTCTCAAACATGCCAGTCTGTATATGGTGACAAAATCCCACTGATTTTTTCAAAAATTATAAATATCTATCAACAATTTCCAATAGTTTGTCTAATCCACTAACATTTTCCCTATTTAGCCACTGAACATCAATGGCAATTTAGAAATATTAAGCTAATTATTGCTTCACTGATTTTGATGGAATATAATTTTCAATGGGGGGAAAATTCCATTGGTAGAACTTAGTCCATTTACCATGAAATACAGTCTGGAAAAACATCAAGATTGGTGCCATATTCAATATTGTGAATTATTTTAGATCTTCCCAATGAACAATTTGGAATTAATTCCTATATATCAAGTCTGCAAAATATGAGACATTTCTAACATTTTCTTTTTAAACAATCCCTAATTTTCTCATATATTTACATATATTCCAATGAAAAGTTCAAAAGACTCCATACTGTATTCCATGGTAAATTCCAATGACTTGTTGGTTTTTTTCTGAAAATAAAATTCTAGCAAAGTTGGTGAATTTTTAGGTATTTATTCCTATGTTACAAATTACAATTAATTTTTGGTGGCTAAATTGGGAAAATATTGGTAATGGTGGATCAGCCAAATAATAATCAATAATTGAGAAATGTTAGTGGCTTTTTTTAGCTTTGTGAAAATGTCAGTAGGATTTTGTGTACCAAAATACAGATAGACTC
>CANNZV010006382.1:0-18448 GCA_947561585.1 Caprella mutica
CAAATGGCGCATCACTCCAATGTGGTCCGTCATGTTGTTGACGAGGGTGGGGCGCTTGCCAAGCTCAAGGAGCTGGAAGCGCTCATCGAGGGCTTTGTAGAAAATAAATTGACGCCGCGATGATACTCAAAAGCATGAGCCGCAAAGAACCAAGTTTCGGGCAGCTCGCCACCTATATGAGCGATGAGAAATCCGACCGTGCTTTCGATTTGCACCACAACTTATTCTCGCGCGATCCTGAGGATATTGCCCAAGAGTTTGACGCCAATGCACGGCACTTAGGCAAACGGCGTGGTGGCAATTATCTCTACCATGAGATCCTCTCCATCGACACACGGGCCTGCGGGCAAAGCCGCGAGGTGCGTGAACAACTGAGGTTGCTGGCACTGGAGTTCATCCAAAGGCGTTGCCCTCACAATATGGTCTACGGCGCATTGCACCGAGACCACGAGGAGCATCTGCATTACCACTTGATGATCAGCGCAAATGGGCGCGGGGACAAAAAGCGGCTGCGTTTGACGAAAGCCGATTTTGATCAAGCCAAGCGCGACCTGGAAGGAATTGCGCGGGCTGATTATCCCGAGCTGATGCAAGCAGAGATCATCACCGCAAGCCCAAAGGAAAAACAGGAGCGCCGTGAGACCCGACAAAGTCGCAAAGCGCAGGAGATGGAAAAACGTGGCGCACGGCTGACCAGGACAGAAGCCCTGGCTCAAGAGCTGCGGGCCATCCTGTCGTATGCTACCTCGCAGGCTGAGTTAGAACGCTTGCTCAAAGACAAGGGCTTTACCTTCTACGAGCGCGGCAAACATTGCGGGGTGCGTCCGATCCCGAATGAAGGTGAGACCAAGCGGCGTAAAGCCTATCGCTTTGCGACCCTTGGCATTGATACGGATTATGCTGCGTTCCTTATTCGTGTGGTACAAGTGATTGAGGGGCCGGGTGCTGAAAAGCGTGCTGAGGGTGAAAAAGAAAAAGAGCGTGATGTAGAATATGTTCTACATTCTGGCGGAGATGATGGGACGGAAGGACCGGAAACGAAGGCATCCGCAAAGGATGAGCCTGAGGCTGATAATCAAGATTATGTTAAATATGGCAGCAATACTGACCTAAATTCACAATCAGCTTCTAAGCAAAACCCTGAGCCAAGGCAAGCACAAACCCCGTCGAAAAGCGAATTCCGGCAGGATGTGGAAGACATTTATGCCAAGAAGCGAGAGAAGAAGGCTCAGAAGGAAATCCGTAAACAGGAACGCAAGCCGCGCAGTCGATGACGGCTGACGCCATCAAGCGTGATTGCCTATATTAAATCCAAATTTGAAAATCTAATCCCAAAGAAAATGCTGAAGAAATGTTCCCTAAAAAAGACTCGATGATAGGAAAAGAACTGCGCCGCCAGATGAAGCGCGGCCTTCAAAGCCTTGTCTTTGGTCGCAGCCTCTATCGCAAAGAAGGCGCAGAATTTGCCAAGGCGTCCGAGGTCGGGGAATACCTCAGCCCGCACAACAGCGGTCTTTTGATCAATGGGCGCGACCTGCGTTTGTCTGAACGTGTGAGTTTCCAAAATGTGGCTGTCTACGGCGTCACGGGTAAGGGGAAATCCACCGCTTTGGCCCGCCCGATCATATTGGACAAAGGGCGCAGCAACAGCGTTTTGATCGTGAACGATATGTCCGGAGATCTCTTCAGAGATACCAGCGGGTATATGAAATCCAAAGGCTACCGCGTCATTGTTCTCAACCCCAATGATCTGGCAAATTCGAACCGCTACAATCCGTTCCTGGATATCGACAGTCCAGCCTCGATCATGCGGTTTTCTGAATTGTTTTCCAAAGTTGCCGGTGAAAGCGGAGACGCGTTTTGGAGCAAGGGTGCCGAGCGTTATGTGCGCTTTTTTCTCAAATGCCTGAAGACCTTGCCCGACAGTTTCAACACGCCGCACAATCTCTATCACTTGATCCAGAACTTTGGGGATGACGGAGAGGAATTGCTCGAGTTCGTCGAGAGCTGCGCCCAGGGAGATATTTTTCTTCAGAACGAATGGAAATCGCTGATCACCGGCGCAGATGAAACCATCACCAGCTTTATCATCAATGCGACGGTGGCCCTGAAGATCTTCTCAGAGCCCCATGTCTGTGCGTTGACCGCCCGCAGCGACATCGATCTCAAGAGCCTGCGCAAACAGAAAACCATCATTTATCTGATCACGCCGCCGGAAGACCAGGATATCTACCAGCCCCTGATCTCCATGTATTTCCTCAGTTTCTTACACGCCTGCATGCGAGAGCTACCTGCGCCCGACGATTTGCCGGTTTATTTCATCTACGATGAGTTTGGAAATTCCTATCTGCCTGGCTTTGACAAGCTGGTGACCACCACGCGGAAATACAACATTTCCCTGCTGCTTTTGATGCAGGGGCAGCAACAGCTGGTGACCAAATACGGCAAAGACCTGATGAATGTGATTATGTCGGGGATTGCCACGCAGGTCAGTTTTGGTGGAGCGGAAAGCATGACGGCCGAGTTCTTTGAGCGCAAAGCTGGTAAGGTGCGGGTGTTCCACCGCTCCGAGGATCGCGATACTCACATCGAGCGACACGCGGAATACAATCTGATCAATGCCAGCCAAATCCGCGAGCTGCCTGAAAACAAGCTTTTGGTAATTTCTGACAACCGCAAAACGACCTTGCTGGATATCTACCCCAGCCATGAAAGTACAAAGTTCATGCGGATGATGCGACGGCCCCCTGCCCCGATCAAATCCGGGAAGGCAGATAAGTTGACCTTCATCCCGCTATGAGTGAATCAAAGCAACAAAGACCCCGAGGTGTATTGGGTGGAGAGCAAGTAGGTTTTCTCCCCTGGCTGTTTAACCAGATCAACACCTTCATCACCGTTGAGGGTGATTTCGCGTTGCAATTTGCGGCGGATTTTATCCGTGGGCCTGAACCAGTGCGCGAAGAAAAGCACATCAAACGGCAGATGCAGATTCAATCTGAAAAACAAAACACTACCGCCAATAAACCAGAAAAACCGCTGACCAAGACCGAGCAGAAGGTCTTTGTGGATTTGCTAAAGAGAAAACCGAATGAGCGACAAGTCCCTTATTGGAAGCGGAAGAAGGCTTTGCTGAATGCGCCCAACAAACGTGAGCTGGTACTGGCGCATAGCGAAAACCAGAAACAGGCAGCAAAACAAAAGGCTGGCGCGATAGAGATCGATGCTGGCTCCCCTGCCCTGTCCACCAAGAAAAAACAGACCGTCACAAAAGCGCGAAAACGATGAGCCAAGATCAATGATAGAATTCTTTGAAGTGATGTTTCGGGCTCTGACCGGGCTGAAACTTACCATGCCCAATCTCATCGCGATTTTTGTGTTCTTTGCGTTGGGCTTTGTGTTTTCGAAGTTCGCTAAGAATATTGGCGTGCTGAAAGCGCTGGCTGTGATGGTCGTGGGGTATTTCATTGCTAGCGTGTTAAGTGCCCTTCTGGGCGTGTTCAGCCTCGCTTTTGCTATTGGGTTTCTGTCCAACCAAAGTTTGTTTTTTTACCGGCTTTTGATGTGGGCTGAGGATCTCTCAGAGATTTGGTATTCCCTTCAACATCGGCTTGCGTTCGAGGAAATTCGCAGTCGGGAGAGCGATCTAGAGGCTGAGATTGATAGGCTGAAGGAGGAACTGAAACGCAAAGCACAGGGTGAACGCCCGAAAGCCAAGCCTTCAGCTGGACAGAAATCCACCGGCCAAAGTTCAGGCAGCAGTTACAAACCCAAAGGCAGCAAAAACCAAGCTGACATAGACCGGTGCCTGAAAACCCTAGAGCTGGAAACGGGTAAGGATTACACAAAGAAGGAAATCAAGAAAGCTTACAGGCGGCTTGCCATGATCCACCATCCAGACATGCCCACGGGGAGCCATGACGCTTTTGTACAGCTAGGTTCGGCGATGGAATATTTAGTGAAGTTCGCGAGCAACTAGGGGTTTGTAACAATGGCGATCTTCAACTTTGAAATTCATTGTTTGATAAACTTTTGAGCAGCAAAGGGCCCGAAACTCCCGTCTTCAATTGCGAATGAAAATTCGCCTCTCAATTTTTCAGTCAAAAATCCAGCACCTGAATCAAAATGGGTGAGGTCCGTTTCAGCAATAAGAAAGATAGTCCCATCTAAACAGGAGTCAGTTGTAGGAAAATGAAAGATGCGATGGTCATTTGAAAACAAGTCAGCATATACGTCTTGGGCATCCTGGCAACGTTCGGCATACTCACCAACGGTCACAGTATTGATGATCAAATTTAGGTCGACACTTTCATGGACTTTCCCAATGAGAAAATTCTGAAACTTAAGATTGTCATCTTTGCACCCTTTGTCTGAAATCGTGCAAACCTCTCCGGAAAAACTCAGGATTACGGGTGGATTTAGTATTTGCCAGACCCGCGTTACGCCTTTGTCGATTGTGAGAAATGCACCTATAATTGCGGACACCAAAAGCAAAACAGCAATGATTGGGTGTTGTTTGATTTTTGGAGCAAGGTCTTTAAAAAACATTTTGTTCTTCACTTCTTCAAGTTACTTTAACATCTCTGCAGGACTGGCTTGCTATCAAATTAGAGCCGGACTTCGCTTTTACTGCATCTTTCGCAAAATCCGCTCGTTCAGCGTCTCAGAAATCTTCACGTATCGACTTCCCTCTTCGCGCATGCGGATTTTGGCCAAAGTATGCACGTTTCTGCCTTTTTCATCATAGGCTTTGGTATCAGCGCCTAAGTCGGCCAAGCGTTCGGCCACTTCGAGGTTTTGGTTTTCTGTGATTGCCAGCAAGAGCGGTGTGTAGTCATTTTCTGTTTGAGCTTCCAAGGGCATTCCCGCTTGAACCAGCACTTCGGTGGTATCAGGGTTCGGATTGAGCAGGCTGGCTGCATGGAGGGCGTTTAGATTCAACACATGGGCCTTTACCTTCATATCTGCTCCCTGCCCCAGTAAGAAACGAACCACTTCAGGCTGATTGTAAGCAGCCGCGAACATGAGTGCCGTATAACCCCGTTTGTTTTTGGCATTCAGATCAATACCAATGTCCACAAGTGCCTTGATGATATCGAGATCAGCGGACACAGCCGCATAGAGCATAAGGGTGTTCGTATCTTCAGACAGCAGCTTTATGTAGCTCCTGTATACTCCCAAATTTCGCGGGTTAAATTTCTGCGTCAAAAACTCTTCTGGATGATCTCGGATGTAATCTGCTGAAACCTGATTGAGCTGTTCAATCGTTTCCTGCTCGATACCTTCAATATGTATTGGTTTTCGGGCTTTCGCGGTGCGGATAGCTGCGCGGCGCTGTGCTGCCAATCTTTCCTTCTCTTCATGCGCCAGTTTCTCTGCCTTTACCCTGGCTTCTTTTTCAGCAATTTTTTGTGCTTTGGCTTCTACACGGGCCTGTTCTTTGGCCTCCTCTAAACGCTCTTCTTCTTCGATCTTGGCAAGCTTTGCGGCCTTTTTTTCACGGATGTCATTTTCCCGTTTGATACGCCGCTCTTCGGCCTTTTGATCTTGCGCTATCTGAATGGCCTGTTGGGTCTTGAAGTAGCTGTAAAGGTTATATCCTGCAAAGAGGAACACGACGGCGACGACGCCAGCGATGATGTAATTACGATTATTCACAGGACTTCCAATTCATTTGATTTTTCTGATTTGAGTTGGAGAGCCTTTTGCTCTCTAAATTTGTTAAAGGCCAGCACACCAAAACTTCCAGCGATGCATATGCCTGCGGTAATGGCTCCGTCATAGTCGACTTGGGATGCGAGTTCTTTGGCTTGGCGGCCGCCGTCGATGTACCCGAGCGCAAATTCTACCATCGGATTGTTGAAGATGATCTTTTGGCCGAAATACGAAACCAAATACACAGACGATAAAGCTATGCCGCCTCGGGCCAAGAAGGAGGTTTTAGAGGCTCGCTGAAAATAGCGTTTTGCGCGTTCGTAATCCGCATAGAGAACGCCAAAAATAATTCCCAATGCACCGTAGAACATTGATGTACCATAGAAGCCGATAAGCTGGGGCATGCCAGCAATGTGCTGAAAAGTTGAGCCTATGACGTATGGGGCCAAGAGGATCGCAAGCACGAGGAGTTTTGAGCGACAGACCCACATCAGGCCGCCAGCGATCACCGCCCATACGATGGAAGCGTTCAGAATGAGGAAACTCACGGCTTTGGGGACCTAAGTTCCAGCAATGGAGCGCAATTTTCTTATATTATCGGCAATTGAATATTGGCTAGGGTTTTCTAAGTGCTGCTTGTGTTCACGGTACAGTTCCCCATTGTACATACCCTCCCGGAATCTTTCTCGAGCCCACTCTTTATCAACTACAAAGTTTGAGTCTATTTCGCCGCGGATAGGCGCACCATTCCTTACCATTGGGAAATATGTGACTGCTTCTTCGCCAATTTCAATTTGTCCATAACTTTCTTGTTTAATCTCGTCCACTTTTCTCAAAACAATCCTAAAGGAGTGTATTTCGCTGTTATTGCCTGAATAAGTGAGCTTTCCAAAAAGAAAGTTATCTTCCATTATCTCCGAGAATAGCACAATGCTGACGGAAGAAAAAGTATCGATTGTTGGGTTCACCAATCCTAACGGCATTGAAAGATTATTAGATGAAATCAAAACGCTTCCAGTATAGGTGGTTTTTTTTGTGCCGAAGAAATCAACAGTAACCCGGCTGGCTCCTCTTTTTGAGATGCGCAAACCCTCTCTCAGCACTACGGGATAGTTTCCACTCCATTCCTGTATTCTGAACACGTCATAGGAGCCATAGTAATCAGCGAGGAATGCATGTGTGTCTTCCGAGGACATTTTCATGTTTTCGTGAATTCGAACGATTGTGTGATCACTGTTGGATGAACCTTTATCCTCTATCCAATCACAGAATTGTCGGTACCGCTTGGGTACAAATGGGCGCAATTGGTCGTATGGCGTATTTAATGCCGGAAAGAACTCAACGACATTGTTTGACAGGAGATCATCAAAATCACCCGTTGGTTTTGTTTTACTTTTTGCTATTGTTTCAAACAGCTCCCTTAGGAAAGGCTCATTCTTGGGAAGTACTTTTTGAGTAGTTTTGAATAAGTTCTTGCGGCTGTTCGTCGCAGTAAAGGCATTGCCCTTAGTTTCGAACTGCATTACAAAATCGTGAAAATCATTTTGCTCCATTTCAGCCCAGAAGTGCAACAAATTCATTCTTTCGAATAGGTGTAGTGTCACAAAATACCCCATTTTTATTTAAATTTCTCATGTTTGAGCATGAAATCGCGTATTTTTGTTTTGAACATTGCCATAAATGCATATAATCAGTATATGTCAATAACCGAATTAACCTCTGGTAGAAAAGCCGACAGAAAGGTTCTCCTTTGCCGAAAAAAGGTCACCAATCAGACCTCAATGGTTCTGATGATTTTATTTTGGGGAAATGCAGTAATGTTCTCTTTGCGTTGACCCGTAAGCATATTGATATGAAAAAAAGCGAAGTTGTGGAGCAAGTCACTCGCATTCGTAACAGTGATGATTCAATCATGGAACTTTATAGGGGCAAATTAACCAAGTCGCTAAATGATGTGATTCCAGAAATGAACGATGTTGATAAAAATGTTTTGCTCGATGAAGTGATCAAAGAGTTCGCCGAGATGATCGCGCAGATCCATCATTTGGACGAAAATCAAGAACCAAGCCTTGAACAAAAAATTAAACAAAATCTGAAGATTGTAAAATCTAAAAGAAATGAACAGATTTATCGCAAATACGCTGCCGCACGTCGGCGACTTAAAAGAAACAATGTTGATATAGATACTTGTGAACCCCCTGATAAATTCAAAGAAGCAATCTCTATTGTAACAACGGCAGAGAATTTGGTGATATATCGAGATTATGAAGCGGCAATTAAATTTCTTAGACGACATGAGGTCGACTTTAGTACAACGAGCAAAGAATTGGCTGCCTGACTAAAGTGACCGGACATGTCTTGACAGGATAACGGCAAAGGTTAAGAATACCTCTAGACTTGGGAGGAATTCTTATGTGGCCGTTCAAAAAAACACCTTCGCGCAAAGAAGCAACCCGAACAGATTTTGCTGCATACCGTACAACGGGCACTTCTTTTGATCCTTCAAAAAGAAATTCGGATGGCTGGTTGAAGAAAGTAGCCGCTTTAGCAGCTATTGTATCGGCAGTGGTTACTACGATTGCGTGGGCTATGGGTGTCATAAGTCCAGTGAAAACAATTATTCAATTTATTGGGGGTCCTGAGACGATACATGTTTCGTGCAACACAACAATCCATGATTGTGGTAGCACGTTTAATCTTTTGGACCTGTCCACCATCACTCGTCCTACAAGCTTAGATAACGCACTCAGGGCGTTTCAGCAGTATCAAAACCGACTAGGCAAGGGAAACAAACTTCGCATTCTGTCAATTGTAGATGATTTGGAAAACCCTCTTACAGGAACGCAGAATGTCTTTGTGCACCCGGGAAAAGTAACAGTTACTAGGCAACTGACTGAGAATAAGGATGTCATGCAACAAGAGCTTGGCCGGTATATTCGCGAAACAGAAAATGCGTTTAAGTACAATATGTCCCCAATGGGGGCAAACAACTCCCCATTGGGGTTGGCTATCAGCGACATCGTCAAACTCAGTAAGATCGAAAATGCAGCAAACCCAACAATCATCATATTCTCTGATTTTCTAGAGCATGTTCCCGAGTATTCGGCCTACATCGATAGGCATGGTGGGAGCTTCGAAAAGCGCAATAAGGGCTTAAAAGAGCATCTATCAAGGATTCTTGGGAATGATTTGGCTGGGTTCACAATTCGCTTACGTGTCATCGTGCGCAAAAAGGCGTCACAGGACAAAAGCCTTATCGAGGCTTGGGTCACAGCCCTAGAGGCGGCAGGGGCAACAGTTCTTGACCAAGATCTGAAGATTTAAGGAGGACATTACTATGAATGACATACATTTTAAGTATGTGGATGACGGCAAGTTATACAACGAACTTGAAATACCGGCTGAAGTGCATCGAACGGCGTCCTTGTGGAATGATAGGCATGATGCCATACCCAATAGCGCAATAGAAGATGAGCCAGAGCAGACACTTGCTGCAAAGTGTAGAGAGGCTGTACGGAGTAATATTGGGCCATTTCGCGACGCAGAACTTGTCCGCCAAAAAAGCCGGGACACTCTCATTGTCGACGAGAATGGTGCTAAGACCATACGATCGGAAACGGTTTCGGATCTATATGATGCTGTTGTATCTTACGCTGACGATTCAGTGCGCATCTCAAAAAATATTGAACAAGCACAAAACCAGCTCCGGAAAATCAAAGGCGATTTCAGCCTAGGTAGAGATGCCCGTTATGCAAAGAACCCGATGGCCGCAATTGGAATTGCATGCATCCTTTTGGTATTGGAAGCCATAATCTCCGGCGTTTTACTATCAGGTGTTACATCCACTGGGCTTTTGGGTGGTTGGTCTCTGGCTTCACTGGTTGGGTTCTCCAACGTTTTTCTCGGCGCAACAATTGGCTTCTTTTGTTTGCATTGGATGCGGCGGAGAGGAAGAGGGAACCTTATAAAGTTTTTAGGGGCCGTATCTGTTTTGCTGTTTACCCTTACTTCGGTCGTACTCAATCTGTCGCTATCTTATGTCCGGTCGAATGGCTTAATTCTAAATACAACAACTGAACTAAGTGATTTTTGGAATGGGGACATCCTATTCAAAGATATGGAGTCATTGACTCTGTTTGTTGTAGGCGTCCTGATTTTCGTTTGGAGCATTTACAAGTTTCACACCCTTAAAGACCCGGTCCCGGAGCTGGAAGCCGCTGATCGAGAACTCTTGTCACAAATGGAAGAATTTGGAGCCATTAAGGTATGGGTTCGTAATCAAATCGGTGCCATAGCAAAAATTTCAACGTCAAGATTTGAAAACTTTAACCAAAAGTTAAAAACAGACTTGGGAATATATCGAGGTTCTCTCAGGGAAAGCCATATAGCTGCAAAGCAATTCCATGATGAGCGCCACCGGATCATACAGTCACATACACAATGTATGTTGAATAGACGCGCTGCGTTAAAAAACGCGACTGGTCAGTCCCCAAAATATTGGGGGAATGATCTAGTTGATCTGTCCAATTACCTTGAAAGTGAATTCAATCTGGAAAGAGATGAAGCCATCTTGCAAAAGGTTGAATCGGCCACCGAAAAAGCTTTGGAACTTCTGGTTGCCGAGCGTGCACAAGTGGAGGATGCTTTGAGAATTGCCCGTGATAGTATCTCTTCAACCGAGGCTCAGGATCCAATGAAGCCATTACCCCGCAGTGCCGCCGCCCAAATAATAGCTCTCAAAGAAAGAAAAGCGTGAACCCGACTATTCTAATCTGGCCCAAAAACTCTGATATACCCTTGGAACGTTTGTCTGGTCACTTTAATCTGTGTCTAAGTGCTTCGCGAGGGGCGCAATATGTACAACTTTGCTGATAAATCTAAGCACGTTGAAAATACTTCAGAGGGTTTCCAAGGGTTTTCCCTTCTTACTACACTTTTAAGCCTAACAATACTTGTTGTTTTGTTCGCCTTGGTTCAGTCGCGTTTCGTTCATTCAAACCTCGTTTTTTCCAAGGTGCGCAACCATGCCGAAACCGCATATGTCCAGTATGCGCTGTTACAGAGGGCAAATGCATTAGCCTACTTGGCGAAGTTTGAACCTAAATCAGTGAATAGCAGCATACATTTTTATGGCTCTCCCATTTTAGTTCAGGCGGGCAACCACAAGAGCATTGTCAGTTTTCAGGATCCGTCCGGACTGTTAAGTTTTGAGGGGTCAGATCCTAGGCTTCTGAATAAACTCTTTCAATCGTACCCATCCACTTGCGCGGAGCCGTTAAAAGCCCTGTTTGACCGCAATGGACTGAAGTCATGGGGGGATTTCAGATTATTGATTTCAGAATTCTGTACTGTTTCCGAATCGGACATTTTAATGGTGGTAACCAATCAAAAAGGAGCACGCCAACTTACACGCGACACTGTTTCCATCAAGGTTTTGGAAAAACTCGCGGGATCAGGAACACCTCGCTCGGCTGCAATCTCATCGATTGACCGTAAGTTTTTTCGCTCAAAACCAACGGAGTACGTTGTTCTTGGGTTGAGTTTTATTGATGAGTGAGCTGTTAGTGACTTCTTAAGGTTGCATTTGACACTGTTAAGTAAGTTGTTAATCATTTGGTAACAATTTATGAGTGTGTTCGTAGGGGATCAATTTGTTCAAAGATTTTTCAAAGCGTGTTTACGTTGTATTGTTTTTTGCATTTTTAGTAATTCCGTTTACAACTCTTGCTCAAGAAACTCCCACTGATACCGAGACGGAAACGCCACAGAATACAACCGAAGATACACCTGAAGTTGTCGTCGATGCGCCCAGCGACGGAGAGACGGACGGGGGCGGAAATTCAGCCGTTCACCGCAAGCAGCGGCATCAAATACTGCCCCAGTAGAAGTTACTGCTAATAGCGACTTTGACAGTGTCGCTAAAATTTCGGTACCAAACGACATTGGATCGGATGGGGCCTTTACTTACTCAATTCCGATCAAAATACCAGGCTTTAGAGGTTTGGAACCCAAACTTTTCTTAGGTTACAACTCCGGGCGGAGAACACACCGAGGCGTGGAAAATATAGTTGGTCAAGGGTGGCGTCTGTCCGGGTTCTCTAAAATAGAGCGTGTAACGGCTGGCCGTGGCATTCCCTCTTATAACAATGCTAAAGATGTATTCCTGCTTGATGGACAAGAATTGGTCGCCTGTAGTACCACAGCTGATTACCATCCAGACTATATTGCCAGCCGTCCGAGTGCGAGCTGTACAGCGGGTGGTGACTTCACTACTTTGCGCGAGAGTTATTTAAAAATTACGCGCAGCACAGACGGAAAGAGTTTTTCCGTCTTTAACAAAGACGGCACTAAGTACACCTACTCATCCGTTGGTGATCTCGCGGGTGAATCTTCCAGTAGCGATGTTGATCGTAACAATCTGGCTTTTGAGCGCACGTGGCTGCTTTCAAAAATTGAAGATGCGCAAACCGCTCCAAATGCTGTCCGGATTAGCTACTATTTTTCCGCGTATACCACGGGACTTTCTCATCGTCCCTGGAGAATTAACTACAGTGATGTGAGTGGTGGAACCGATAACGGGTATAAGATTGCCTTTGTTTATGAGACCCCATCGGATGTGTCTACTCCAGAGTATGCAACAGGTACCAGCTATTTTGGCCAGCAAAATTACCGTTTGAATAACATCCAAGTGTACGATGGGAGCGCACAGGTCCGAGCCTATAAGCTTGAGCATTCTGTTTCAGCGCAAACCAAAGTCAGTCTTTTGACTTCCGTAACTGAGTACGGCGCAGATTTCATTGTTAACGGCGCTGACATTATCGGAGGATCAATTTTGCCTCCAATTACGTTTGACTATGGGGTTGAAAATTTTGGTTTTCAGGAAGTAACCTTCGCAGGTCACAACTTCACCGGTCATCCAGGGGTTTTTGATCTGGATAGAAATGGTTCAGATGAAATCATTTTTCCAGACAGCAAGCTGAAACGGGATTCTTGCACCAATACGCAGGATTTTACATGTCCGGGAGGTTTTTCGTACTCCTATTACGAGAGTAATTTTCAAGGCGGTGCTATTTCCTTCGGGGCGGATCGTAGTTTGATTGTCCTCGGACCAGCTGCAAATTATGAACTGTTTTCTGATAGCAAGTCGGCGTTTGATCTAGAGGTAGAAGACCAGAACGCTTTGCCAGACCCACCTGATGGACAGCCGGTCCCAGATGCCGAGCTTTCAACCCTAACATTCAAAAATTACAATCAGGGAACAATCGTTTTTGATCCGACCCTTGGTGGATACGTGAGAGACGCGTATGAGAACCAAAGTGCGGATGTTCCATTCTGCCATGATCATGAGGGCTGTGGTTTTGGATCGTCTACTTGGATACTCCGAGTTAAAAACATACAAAATTCAGCTTTGCTTTCGGGTAAGCTTGAGAAAACACAAACACTTACAGGCCAAACCGTTGCTGCGGGTGGGGTTTCTCAGCCAAAACTCTCATTTTTTGCCGATGTCCGGGGAGACGCAGCTCCCGAGTTGATTACCAAAGACTGGGTAGGTGGACTTAGTCACGCGTGGGACATTCACACAACTTCTGCAAATGGTGAATTTGGAAATAGCACCGCTATCAATGTTTCACCGAATGCTTGGAATTTGGGCGACGGACAAGCTCCTCGTCCATTTGATATGAATGGTGATGGTAAAACAGATTTGTTCCGGCTGGCTGGCTATTCATGGTACGTTCATCGTCTCAATCTAGAGGATGTCGTTACACAAAATCTCCCTACGGGAGCCCCCGATCTCTCTTGGGGTGGTATCCAGTTCCAATTTGGGGATGTGAATGGTGATGGTGCACAAGATGTAATTATGGCAGTGCTTGGTACATATAGCACAACTGAGCGCAGCACTGTTTATGTATCACTCTCCAATGGTAATGGTTTTGGCGCTTTTCAAACATGGCAAGCACCAGGCCTCATTAGCGCCTTAACTGGCAGTCAAAACTATCTTCCCACTCGTTTCGTTTTGCGTGATGTAAACGGAGACGGGCTGGATGATCTTATTTCGGAAGTGAGCAATCATTACGGAGCCACGATTTCCAGTTATGCAATTGGCACCCAACAATATGACTTAGACTACCATTTTCCCCAGAAACAAACTTATGTTTATTTATCGAATGGAACGGGATTTGTGCAATCCTGGCAATCTCCAGCAGATTTCAAAGTGGCGGGCTCAGCAGTCGGAGATTTTGATGGAGATGGCTTGGTAGATTTCATCGGGCACGGTGGGGACACTGTTACTCCAACGGCGCGTATTTTCTTTGGTAATGGTGGAACACCTTATAAACTTAACGCTGTTACGACTCAAACCGGAGGGCAGCTGGATGTAGAGTATTCATCTTCTGCAAATTCTGTCGACAGCGAGATACCAACCGTTCGTCAATTGGTTTCGTCGATCACAAGCTCAGATGGCCGCGGAAACTCTCGCGTGGTTGAATATGCTTACGAAGGTGGAAAATTTGATTACCACCTTCGCCGTTCTTTGGGGTTCGCGAAGGTTACCGCAACATTGCCACAAGTTCACAACAGTGCTTTTCCCGCAAATTCGACAAAACCATTTATTGAAACTACTTATTCCCAGATAAGAGCAAGTGCGGGGCGCGTTTTGAGCCAGACTTTGTTTGGTCCTAAAGTCTACGACCCTAGAGTAACCACACCAGGCGACCACGGAATTGCCACTGTTGAGCTGTCCCGTAAAACGTTCACCTACGACAACTTGGGGTCTTTGGCCTACTTACCCCTTCGCGCCCGAAAAACCGGGGCGAAGGTTGGTGAATATTTTGGGAACGACATTCTTGAGCGTGAACAAACGTATTTAATGAATGTCTACAATGAGCCAATCACAATTAACTCACTGGGGTTTTCTGACTCTCATGATGATCTAACAACGAACTTTTATTATTCACCAAATACCGCAAAATACATCGTTAACAGGCCCAATCGATCTGTGCGGTTTTACAGTGACCAAGCCCTGCCTTGGACCGATACAGATCGAACAAAATGGGTTTATGTAAAACGCTACAACTATGACGGGCAAGGTTTACTCGTTCCACCGATACACGGCAATCGAACATTGGAATCGAGCTGGGATGGCGTTCAATACTCAGCTGCGAACCCGACAACCCAAGTTATCGGCGATGTAGCAAGAACATTCGATAGCTGGGGAAACATCACCAGCGTTGCTGACCGTAAAGGCTTTGTATCTAACTTTATCTATGACAACGACAGGCGCCTTTTCATGACGTCTTCGACCAACGCAGTCGGGCATGTGGAGTCACAACAATGGAATACAGCCTGCCAGAGCCAAAGCCAAGTAACAGATGCTAACAGTTTAATTACGACGTTTTCATATGATGCCCACTGCCGGGAAATTCAATCAACACTGCCCAATGGAGCCATGTATTCGACCTCGTTTCATGACTTGGGTGATCCCACACTACAACGTGTTGTCAAAGAGAAGCCATCCCCAACCCTTGGCGCAGGCAACCACAAATCAAAGTCGGTAGAATACTTTGACGGGTTTGGGCAAACGTATCTGACAGCCCAATCAGGGGAAGATGAGACCGACGCTAAAATGATTGCTCAAGTTAGTCATTTTGACGGCTATGGGAATTTGGCCTGGCAAACTCTCCCCATTAGTTGGGGAACTGCGCAAGCAGCACTTGCTCAGCAAAGCGCGTTCACAGTGTCTAATGCCAACCAAACAAGATTTGATTACGACGCCCTTAACCGGCCTGTTAGGACTTTGCTGGCCGACGGCAATCAAACCGAAATTTCTTACGGACGCAGTTTGTTTGAGTATGACACACACATTGGAAACACTTATGGATATAGTGCTGCTGTCTCCAATGCCGCTGAGACTTTTCCCAATACGAATGTTTGGAACGAACACTGCTTTGACGGGCAAACGACTATTTGCCAGATGACGCGTACAGCGGTTGATAGCTTTGGAAATGTTGTCGTCAAAGGTAATTTCTCGTTTGCCGACAGTGCCATTGGCACTGCGAACTCCACACCCTTTACCTTTTTCTACTACGACCCAACTGGAAACCTGCTGAAGGTGCGCGATCCTCAGAACATAATCTGGGGCTATGAATATGATATCCGTGGAAACCGAATTGTTGCAGAAGATCCGGGGTTGGGGCGCTGGACGCTTGAATACGATCTGAACGACAATTTGACAAAGCAAACGGATGCTAAAGGGCAAGTTATTGAGTTTGGGTATGATCCTCTGAATCGTCAAACGACGAAAACCGTCAAAACCCCAATTGGCTCCATCGAAGCAACGACAACATCAACATATGATGGCAACGCGACGAGTCTGACGGCCTATAACGTTGGGTTTCTCAGCAGTCTTGAGGTCACGGGAGGGCAAAAGATCGATTATGTGTATAACACAATCGGATTGGTAGACCGAGCTCTTTACACAATCGACGGTGTTGACACGCGGAAAATGGGTATGCGGACGGATTACTATTTGGATGGAACACCAAAACGCCAATACATGCCCTATGTTCCCGGTAGCAATCAAAACAAAAGTCTGCCGGATTATATCTACGATACCGCTGGTCGATTGACGGGTTTTGGTAGTTGGATCAATGGCGTGAACTACAATATACGCAGCCAGCCGGAAAAAATCACTTTTGGCAACACGCATTACATTGACTATGCGTATTCCCCAACGCGGGGGTGGATCGAACATATTCTGCCGAGAAACAGCACTGGAACCGTTATTGACGGGCGGACAAGCTATTACCGGTCAGCGACAGGCCGGGTTGACCGCACCCATACGCACCACACCAAGGGGCGGTATCGCTATACCTATGATAACATCGGGCGTTTGATCGAAGCAGATCAATACAACGCTTGGTCAGAGGATCCGAGTGTTACCACAGCCCAGGATCAGTCATTCACCTATGATAGTGCCGGGCGCATGTTGTCCAACAGCTTCCTTGGGGCCTATGTGTATCCGATTGCCAAGTCAGTTGGCACAAGTGGCACTTCACCCCATTCTCATGGACCGGGAACTGTGGACGGCATTTCCCTGACCTATGATGCCAACGGCAACATGACGAATGGTCTGAACGGCAAAGTCATGTCCTATGACGCAGAAAACCGGCCCCTGTCCGTTGTCTACGCTGGTCAGCGGACACAGTATACCTATGGCGCGGATGGAACGCGGATCAAGCTGGAAACCGGCCCCGGTGATGCAACCGGGTTCACGGGAGCAATCGAGACAACCGCTTACATCGGCGGGCTGGAAGTGCGCAATTGGAATGCTGGTGCGGCGAATGAAGAGTATTTGTTTTATCCACATGACGCTGTGCGCATCCGCACAACACAAGCAGACGGCGAAAAGATCAGCTATCTGGTGAAAGACCAGCTCGGCTCCATCAGAACTATATTTGATGAGCTCGGGGCCGTCGAAAGCACCCCGACCTATGAACCCTTCGGCGTGCAATCGCCAAACGTGCAAGCCGCACAGACAACCACAGAAACCAAAGGCTTCATCGGCGAAAGATACGACGCCGGCGCAGGCCCGCAATACCTCAACGCGCGGTATTACGACCCAGAACTCGCCCTCTTCATCCAACCCGATTGGTTTGAGGTGATTGAGTATGGCGTTGGGACGAACAGATATTCCTACTCATTCAATGATCCGGTGAATTTAAGTGATCCAAACGGGAATGCAACGGTTGGTTCGGTGACAACTTACTCGGATAGTGATGGTGATGGCATTAACGATACTCGGTCTGTTACTTCTTATACTTCTGAGGCAGCTTATGGCGCTGCTACGTGTAACTGCCCAGGTTCCAAATATGCGAATGCGATTGAACAAAACCATTTGAGTTTGAATGCAGAAATTCAAAGCGGCACTATAGTTCGGGTATCAACGGCTGGCCCCTTAGCTCCCATTGCAAGAGGTGCTGCCGCGGCCGCGGCTTTAGCATTGAAAGTTGCGGTGAAAAACAAAGCAAAACGTGAGGCGAAAATACAAACGGCAAGACAAACGGCCAAGGCACTTGCTAAAAGAGCAAGAAAAACTGTTAAAACTGGCGTGGTAAATGTGACCATCACTCGAGCAGGAAACATCTATGTGGGCTATAGTTTGCGAGCTCGCCGATCTTTGGCACCCGGAAGAAACATTCATCCACAAGTCGAAGCAATTGTAGCAAAAGCCACGGGATCTCGACGGTCACAAAAGGGTGGGTTCGGAAATAGATGTGGCGAATGTGACAGTTTCTCACAAGCTCTAAGGGCGGGTGACTCTTTAGCTGGTGCCCTCTCTATTTCCGTAAACATTTCAGGAGAAAATAAAGCTGGTAGATCACGTGCAGCTTGTGGTAGTTGCAATGTTTTGGGAAGATATTACGGAGCACTTTTTATTCAATGACTTTAACAATTGCAGATTTTGGAAACCAACTTGGTGATCGGAGTGAAGAGATCGGCGAGGAGACAATGAAATTGATTGTAACGCTTATGATCGAAGAAATCGGTGTTGAATGTCTAGGTAAGGAGCACTTTGTCTTCAATGAACTATTGCTTCTATCGTTTTCCGAGCTCGGTGATCCAGATGATTTTGCCAGAGTTGAATTCTGGGATCGCGAACCTTTTTTTAATAAACTTGATACATTGGAAGCCAGTAAAACGTGGAGTGATGTAACAAAAAGGAATTTTTGGGATTTGTGCCATAATTTATATTCAATCAGATGCAGTACGTTAGGCATGGACGATTTTTTTGTTGGAG
>CANNZV010006383.1:0-18433 GCA_947561585.1 Caprella mutica
ATATTGGTCGGGCTGAATTGCAGCTACATAAGACTCAATGATAGTTTGAACCATTGCAGGACTTAGGCTAGGGTCTTTACCTAAAATTAAGGCTGCCATACCAGATACATGTGGTGCTGCCATAGAGGTGCCTGAATAGGATGCAAAACCATTACCGGGCACAGTAGATAAGACCGTAACACCAGGAGCTGCTACATCTACAAGGCTACCATAATTTGAAAAGCCTGCTCGACTATCACTTTGGTCAGTTGCGCCTACAGTTAAGGTTCTTCTATCGTTTTGTGGGTAATAGAATTGTACATCATCATTGCTGTTACCTGCTGCAAAAACGATTGTTGCACCTAAACTATCTGCATAACTAATTGCAGCATGCATAGAAGGAATCACATTCGGACAGCGTCCTCTGCAACCCCAGCTGTTATTAATTATATTAGCACCTAATCCCGCTGCTGTACTAATACAATTAGCCAAAGCTGTAAATGTACCGCCACCAAAGTTAGACAAGCCTTTAAGTCCCATTAGGCGAGCTTCTGGAGCTACGCCAATCACTCCGTGATTGTTGTTTCCTTTGGCAGCTACGGTACCTGCTACGTGAGTTCCATGCGAATTCCCATCCATAATATTGCCATTCGGCCCTGCATTATCAGATGTAAAATTCCAACCATGCACACCTGGACTTGATTCCCACATATTGGTATCCAAATCAGTATGTGTATAATCAATACCTGTATCCACAATAGCGACTACAGCCCCAGCACCTTTAGCACAATCCCAAACCTTTGTTGCATTGATTTTTTGGAGTCCCCAAAGATTGGGATATTCAGGGTCGTTTGGAATCATGTTTGTTTCTGCGATAGGGTCAATTTCTACACTTAAAATATCTTCTCTGGTTTTTAATTCTTCTAGAAGTGTATCTCTATCACTTTTTGTTGCACAGGTAACTTTGAAATAAAAATAAAGGGCTTGTTCTTCTTCGCTGAACGTATTGAAATTTTCATTGATGTAAGCTTCTACATCTATGTTCTCAGAATTTCCACTTTGCATTTGAGCGAGTATTAATGCTGGTGGAATAAATACTCGTTCTATCTTTTTAACAGTATCTAGATTAAGTTGTGTTGTTGCTTTTTCTAGAAGATAGGTTTCTTGAAGTCCCACGACAAGAACTTTGTCTTGTGATTTTTGAAGAGATTCAAATGCTTTAAGATTTTTTTTACTTTTTGCCATTAGACGTTATATTATTTGCTTACTCTTTTAGTAGTTGGTTTTTCAGCTAACACCAGTTTTTAGTGTGTGCATTATCATTGTATCGATACATTTGATATTACAAAGGTGGGGTGTTTTGAGAGCTAAAAAAATTACAGTTTTTTAAAAATGTCTAGCAGAGACCTGTCTTATAAAAAACTAAAAAACCATTGCTTCAAGATGTTTTTAATAGAATTTTTTAAGTATTAAAAGGTATCTGTTGTAGAAGTACATAAAGATGTAATGATTGGGTTGTCAGGGTTGATAATATATTCGTCGAGCATACATTTACATAAGTTTTGATCGTCACCACCTAAACAACAATATATATTCTTATTGACTATAATGTAATTCATATTGGTACCATTGTAATTATTGCAAGAAGGTATAGAATTCACTTCTAATGATGGACATGTTCTTTCTAAGAAATCTACAGATATTTTATATAAAGAACTACGGTCATCAGTTGAGTCTGCTGTACATATTGTTTCATGTTCTTTCTTAGTCAACCCCATCACAATATCATCTATTCCAATGTCAATGAAAACTTTATAAATAGCACTTGAAGGTGGCTTACAGTCCTCACCGTCATTGACACCAAAGGCTTGAGCATTAATTAAGTCTTCATTAATAAAGGGTTTTTCAACAGGTAATATAACTGGAGGGGAATTTGGTACTAAGCGATCAATTATTCTAAACGGCTCACTTCCTGCTCTGGAGATAGTCGCCACTAAGTGAACGGTATCCGTACTGCTTTCTGGATCCCAATTGAAGGTAATCGTATTTGGGCTAACATTCGTATTAACACTCGTTATTTCAAATTTTTCAGGTGCTTTACACGGAGGGGAAGGCGGTTCACATTGCCATACAAAACAACAACAATATATAATAAACAAGATGGATAGAATAAATGAAATCTTTTTCATGCTCTTTTTTTTTAGAGTTCAAGAAATAATTGTTGTAAAATGTCGAAATTAAGAAGATTAAGAAGACATTGTATTTACAATTTTTTCGATTTGTCCATGAAAATCACTTTTTTGCAAGCTGGATTTATTGGTTTTTTCTATTTTTATCTTTCAAAAACTTTTATATGAAGAACTTCTTAGGAATGCGAAAAGAATACATTCAGATTCTTTTTTTCGAAAGGCTTGATTTCATTGAGTTTCCAAAATCAAGAATCAGAATTTATTAATTCATCGTTCCTTATCTGATACCTCACTGTTAAATGAATAAGTTAAAGCTAATCCGTGGTCTGGCGGAATTATCCAAACCAGAAATCAATCGATTCGAATCGTTTTTAGCATCGCCCTATTTTAATACGAATGAAAAACTAATAACTCTTTTTCGTGTCTTAAAAAAATTCCATCCTAAGTATAATTGTACGAGAGAAAAAATTTTCACTTTAGCTTTTTCGTCTGAAAAAGCTTTTGAGGATTCTGATTTAAGAAGGCATTTTAATATGCTAAACAATCTGCTGAAAAAATTCATTGTTACCGAGAAAGTACATGATTCTTCTTTTAATACAAAACTCTTTTTACTTCAGTTTTTTAGGGAAAGAAATTTAAACAAAGAATTTGCAACTCATTATTTGTCGATTCAACAATTTATAGAGACTCAAAAAACAACGAATTTAATCCAACTTCAACGGTATTCGATTGAATACGAACGCTATCTTTTTGAAGAACAGAATGACCCCAAAGCACTAGATGATTTTTACGAACAAATAACAAAAAACAAAATAGATAGAGATGCCTTGATTCTTTCTCACAAAGAAGCACCTTACAATCGTATTTTAAGTGAGTTAGAGAAATTCACTATTTTTCAAAAACTGATTTTTTCTTGTTTGTTACTCAATTGGGCGAAGGAGTATGAAATAGATCAAAACTATAATTTAGAACCGATATATGAATTAATAGTGCAGATACCGGATACTTTCTTGAATGACGATATCGTATTTCAGATATGGTTATCGGCTGCCAAATTATTGCAAAATCCGTCTAAAAAAACCTATACGACACTTTACCAGTATATCAAAAAAGAATACCTTAATTTAGGGACTTCTGATATACGCACCCTATGTGCTTATTTGCAGAACAATCTTAAAAGAATCGATGAACCAGGGAGTCAAACTTACTTTCGACAGCTTTTTGAACTCTATATTTTACAAGAAGAAATTGGTGTTTTTCAATACCGTTTGGATACTTTTATTTTTAGAAATATTGTAACGGTTTCCTTGGTTATCCATGAATTTAATTGGCTCCATTCTTTTTTAGAACAATACAAACAAAAGCTATCCACCTTTAAAGATGGGTCTTATGTGTTTTCAAAGGCGCGTGTTGATTTGGCAGAATTATTAATCAATCCTGATAAAGATAGTCCCAAACTTCAAGAGCTTTTTTATCGCTTAAGCAATATAGTCGAGCATCAATTAGATAGTATTTTCGATAAATTATTAAATAGACAGTTACAATTAAAAATTTGTTATGAGATAGGAGATGAGGACCTGTTTCATGCCCTTTATAATTCCTTTAGCACTTTTATTTCTAGAAACGAAAAGAAACTAACAGAAATTGACCCTCGCCAAAGACATATTATAGGGAATCGAAATTATTTAAGTTTTTTACAAAAACTTTTTAAATTAAAAATGGATTTTCTATCTAAAGTAGATAAGGAAATTGAATTGAATAAATTAGAAATAACCATTGATACTACTTCTTTGGTGGCCAGTCGGTTTTATTTGCAAAAACAGTTGGTGGTTTTAAAGGGGAACGGCTAGAATGTTTCCTGTTACTGCCTGACCTTACGCAGGTCAAAAATCAGGATAATCGGCAAAATATTTTCATGAGGACTTTCTAAGGAATGATACAAAAATTGGGCATCTTTCAATTTTGAACAAAAGTAAAACACACTTGTATAGGCAATAAAGATGCCATGCCATGCCTTCGGCAGGAGATCCTTCGGCAGTTAAAAAAGAGAGGGCTTGGAGCCTGTCTGCCCAGGCAGGCTTCGCTCCAAGCCCCACTAAGTGGGAGCGCGCCTCTTTTCTCTTTTTTGAATAACCTAACCTGTGTTTTACTTTTTGACTCTAATGAAAGATGCCAAAAATTGCAACTAAAAGAAGTTGCAATCTGAAGAATCCACACATTTTGGACTTGTATTCAGACTACCTGATTTCGTCCTTTAAATCAACAGTTTTTCACAAAACTAGACAAGTATATCTAACTAGTTGACACTAAAAAAAAGAAAAGACAGGCGGGCGGCGGGCACATCTGTTGCTTACACAAGCTTGGCGCCCCGCCCATTTAGTGGGTTTTAACCCACGGTTATTATTGGTTTGCTTCGCAAACAGCTTCAATACTAGAAGGGAAGCCGAAATGCTGTGTAAAAGACAGCAGACTAATCATTTTGATTTTAAAGTTCCGTTGTATAGAAAGGCTGTAAAGAGCGCTTTTAGCGTTTTACAACAGCTTAAAAAAGTACAGCCTAAATTGGAATCAAGCCCGATTACTACTATCCCTCTTTTGGAATAAGTAGCCAAAACAAGTTTGTTCCGTTTTTGAACAGAACACTTGTTCTGTCTAAAATTTCTACGCCTTATTCTCGATTTTCGTTTTTAGGGTGTGTAAGGTCAGCGAAAATATAGGGGGTTCTTCGTTACTTAGTAAGGGGTATTAATTAATCGGTCAAAAGTTTTCCTGCCTGCCGGCAGGCATGGGATTGTCAATTGAGTGCTAGAAATTCGACGGTAAGGAGAACACCCAATAAAACCTGCCTGGCGGCAGACAGGTTTTATTGGGTGTTTTCTATGTACTCAAATGGCAACTTCTCTCACGACGGAGGAGTAAAAAGTTTTTGCCCGATTAATCCCCTTGAACTACTTAAAAGTGTATCAAAAAAAGTCTTCTTCGTTTTTTGTCATTTTCATGAAAGACAAAGCCTTTAAAACCAACCTGTCAAAAGCAGCAAAAGTGTATTAACTTAACTGAATACTTGTTTTGATACATTATTTTAACTTACTTCTAGTTATTTTGATACAAACACCTTGAATCTTATGACCAATAAAATTTATGTCGCACTTTTTGTTCGAGTTTCTACCAAACAGCAGGACACCAATAGGCAAGTGGATGATTTGAAGCGACTTTGTGAAAAGCAAGGATGGAAGGTCGTCTCTGTTATCACAGAAACGGTCTCAGGCAAAACAAAAAATAGCCAACGCCCAGGATTGATAAAATTGATGAAACTAGCCGATACAAAATTGATACATAAAGTGGTGGTTAGCGAAGTCTCCCGCTTGGGACGCAATACGCGCGAAGTTTTGGAGACCATTGACGAATTATCGAACAGAAATATTTCCTTGTATATCCAAAATCACAATTTGGAAACCTTGACTCCAACGGGGAAAGTCAATTCTATGGCCAAGTTTATGTTGACGCTTTTGGCAGAGTTTGCTCGGATGGAACGAGAAACGCTCATCGAGCGAACTATTTCTGGACAAAGACGAGCTTGGGAAGTAGAAGGCAAACAAAAAGGAAGACCGATAGGTACAACAGAGAATTCCACCAAATTACTCAACAAATACCCCGAAGTAGTTCGACACTTAAATGCAGGAAAATCATTGAGAGATGTGGCGGCTCGTTGTAGTGTAGCGATTAATACGGTCAGAAAGGTAAAAAAAGCTATGGGGCAATCTTAGACCATTTTAGCCACTTTAGATGAATATGAAGGTTTCCTATCTGGATTGGAAAAAATAGCTGCTTCATCCATAGTAGACTTGCTTATTTTTCGTGGGCACTTTCTACCACATGAATAGATATGACCGTAACGACCAATGTTGATATAATTGTGACAACCACGTATTTTAAACCACAACTCGAAAAAATGTATGATAAATTTCGTCTGCCATTTTCCTGTTGTCGATATTTTTTCTAATATTTGTGCTGTGAGTGTCTTGATGCTCATTGGGCAAAAATTTTGTTTGTAAGTGTAGGAACTCACAACATAGTAATTTTTGCCTATTTTTTTGCCTCTAATTCACCACGGACTATTGTTAGTAGGTTTGAGTATAAAAAAATACCGCTACTCTTTTCAGAGTAGCGGTAGTAAGATACACGCACAAATTATTTCTTATAAAGAAATAATTTTCGTTATTTTTAATTCTTTGCTCCTCTTTTAATAGTTACTTGAATAGGTAAACAGATATTGGTTGGACAAGGATCTGCACAACTTGCAACACTTGTAGTTGTCACCTCTTGATGACAAGTATTTGTCGTTGCATCTCGTACGGTGATGGCATATGTACTAGTCCCATCTGCATCAAAAGTAGTTGCTGAGCCTACGGTAACGGCTGTGCCGTAATCAGATGTTGCTAATACTGTACCTCCTGTACCATTTGCATTGGCTCCTAGAACTACTTCGTATTGCGTGCCTCCATTGACAGCGGTAGCGTTGAAATCTATGGTAAAATAATCGTCGCTTGCATCGCTGCTGGTGCTGTTGTCATTACAGCTTGACTGTGTATTTTCTGTAATCGTCAATACACATGTAGCAGCACAACTTGCAACACTTGTAGTTGTCACCTCTTGATGACAAGTATTTGTCGTTGCATCTCGTACGGTGATGGCATATGTACTAGTCCCATCTGCATCAAAAGTAGTTGCTGAGCCTACGGTAACGGCTGTGCCGTAATCAGATGTTGCTAATACTGTACCTCCTGTACCATTTGCATTGGCTCCTAGAACTACTTCGTATTGCGTGCCTCCATTGACAGCGGTAGCGTTGAAATCTATGGTAAAATAATCGTCGCTTGCATCGCTGCTGGTGCTGTTGTCATTACATGCTGATTGTGCGTTTTCGGTGATTGTCAAATTACAAATTCCATTGAACCCAAAATCGACCGTTAAATTACTAAACAAATCTGCAGCTGCTATCCCAGTAGTAGAATTTCCTCCATAAGTTCCAGGTTCTGCTTCGCCCGTTGGTTCTGGAGTACCGAGTGTGACAACAGCGGAACGAGTAGCCCCACTAACTTGCGTATCTAAACCATTGTCATTAATATCCATATCAGAGTTTGGGTCAGCTTCTTGAGCAGCTCCTGTTGAAGAAACTAAATTTTCTAAGATACTCGTTGCCGCAAAATTACTGGCAACTACTTCTACTATATAATCCCCTGCTGGTAAATCATCAAAACGGTAGTAACCGCCACTCGCTGTCATAACAGTCAAGGCTTGTATGCCTGCGGTACCCGTATCACCATCATAAACGCTTCCGTCACTATTGAGTAATTGCAATACTACGCCGTCGATGCCTGTTTCTCCACCATTTAAGTCACCAGAATTATCGGTATCTGTGAAGACTTGGTTACCGAGACTGTAAGTAAGAGAAGTACAAGTCACCCCTAAATCATATTTATGGTCTCCACAACCCGTCGCACTCGTGGTCATATCAATATATGGTAAACCTGCCGGTATCTCATTTAAAGCTGTTGAGAGGTTACTACCATCTACATCCGAGTCGATATTATCATTTGAACCAGCATTTGCCATAGCAGTAATACCATACATTTCGCCGCCTACCGTAAATTGATTGGTCGCAAATTGACCACCAGCTCCAAAGACGATAAAATATTGCGTAGAATAACTCATACCTGACCAAACTGTAGCAGGAGAAGCTATTCCACTGCCATCAACATTGATACCTGTGATATCCACATTATTTTGATTAAAGTAATATTGACCATTAACAGTCGTGTCTTGACCTACTAAAGCTCCTGTTATATCATATAATTGTACGAGGATGTCGCTGATACCACTCTCACAAGCATCTTGGATACCGTTTCCATTGGTGTCACACCAGACATAGTTTCCGATTTCGAGAGGTAATGGGGCACAAGCGATAATGGCTTCCACATCACCAATTCCAGTAGCTTTACCAAATAGATTATTATTGTTGTCACCAGCATATAAGGTCAGACTATAAGCTCTGCTGCCATTGGTATTGTCGAGCCAGATGACCCCACCTTGATCAAAGCCATTTGGATCCATTGCACCAGCCAAAACAATATTGTCAGCCGCACTGATTGCCAAACCACCCGATGCTAATTCTGAATGTTGCCCTTCTTCGTTACTTCCCGCTGGAGCGGTACCTGCCAACGTAATATAATCTGCCCAAAAGAATTCTCCACCTCCTGGTCCCTGAGTAGAATTTGGCCCTCCTGTACCATTCCAGGGATTGCCATTAGAATTTGATCCAGAAGCCGTCTGTCCTCCAACGGTTCCATTACTTTCAAGTACATAGGTGCCGCTATTATTATGGGCTTTCAGTATATCTCCACCCTGATTGGTTCTATAAGTGCCTGTATCATTGACATCGGTTGAATAATTCCAATGTCCTAATTGATGTCCTGTTCTATCTATAAAGCCAAGAATCATATTCCCCTCATCATCAAATTCAATATCTGACAAGATTGGGCTTGGTTGGCTGTAATCTCCTCCAAAATCAGCCCAATCATCCACCCATGGGTTCCAATTACACCAGATTGCTGAATTACTACCTGCCCAGTCAGCACAACCTCTTGTGTAATTCAAGGGTATTTGTAGAATGGAAGCAGACCAAGAAGTGCCATTATATTTATACACATTCGCTTCTAAGTCATCTCGTGTTCCTCCATTTTCTGCCGTACAGGTCAAACTGGCATACAGGGCCCCATTATGATATTTCAATCCCCAAGGACGAGCCTCTCCGTTAGTACAGCCCGGGTCAGGGAGTGCAGGTAAAGCAAGAGGTGCAGCACTTGGGTTATTAATATCTATAGCGTAAACAAGTTTGTCAAAAAGGTTCACTACATATAAGGTAGAGCCATCAGGCGTGATGTCTATATCGCCAATTCCAACTTTTCCGACCTTACTAAAAGCATCGACATCATGACTTACATCGTTGAGGCTAGAACCCAATCCTCGTGAAGAATTATCAGGTATGGTACCGACCGATACATGTGCCGATAAATCGTAAAACAAGGTAGGAGGTGAACTATAAGGAGAAGCGCTATAAATTGCTCCTAAACCATTAGGCCCTAAACCCGAGTGTCTTTTGAGTATAGCAGCCATATATAAGACATCGGTTTGGCTTGTATAAGCCAATCCCCAGACAGAGCCTGTTTGCTGGGCAGTAGCAGAGGTTGCTTTAGCATCTCCATCCGTTGCTCCCGCAAAGTTAGAGTTTATAATGGTTGGGTCTGTAGCATTAATTCCCCCTGTTAAAGGGTCACCAACTGTAAAACAAGTAGTTATTAACTTTTGTGCAGTCGGATCAAAACATGCTGTTAAGGGATTTACAAGTGCAAAATCTGTACAACTCCCTGGCTGTACGAACTGAACGGACGAACCATTATCTGTTCCTACATGAGAGGGACTTAGGTTTGCAGGTACCACAACTTCTATTCGATAAGTATCTCCGTCGGTCAGACTACAGACCTGCCACTCTCCATCGCTGTCTGAATTTCCTGTGCCAACTAAGTTATTATTACAATCATAGACTTCAATTTGAACACTTTGAATCCCCGCGTCGGCATCATCTGCTCCATTGCAGTTGAAGTCTTCAAAAACTTTTCCTCCGATACAGGCGCTGGTAGAAACACATTGTAAATTATATCGATAATTTGGTAACTGAATAGCTTGTTTGGTATTTCCCACTTCCAAGTCCCAATCGCCATCTGCGCCAGTAATATCATCAGAGGCAGCGACGGTAATGCCTAAAGTCGCCTCTAAATAAGCAACTGCCGCTCGTCCTTTTTCGCCTTGGGCGAAGTGGCAACCATAGATATTGAGGTGGGTTTTGTCTTGTAGCAATGGCTGTATGAATGCAGCTAAAGCATCGTGGGAGAGCCATTGATTGTTGATTAATAGTTGACCAGCTTGACCGTGACTGAACAGATGAAAAGTCTTAAGATTCTTTTGATTACGTAGCTGTTCTTTTAGAAGATTTTTATCGTCTAAATTTTCGTCTATAAAACTGCTAAATTTTATAGCAATTTCCTTGTTGGAAAATATTGGATACTGTTGACCATAGATCTTAGGTGTCGCCATTATTGTGAATAGCAATAAAAACACAACTAGAACCCTTTTTTTTGTTAAAGTGATGTGCATTTTATGAATTTTTTTTTGTTAAACTAGTGATGTGTATTTTATGAATTTTTTTTTACTTGACCCGTCAAAAATAAAAAAGGCTTATATGTAGATCAAATGTGTAATTATTTTTATTATTAAGTCTGATGATTAATAGTAGGACAAAAATTATTCGAAGTTTTCAATATTGGCCTTCGAGTGAGCAAAATAAATTTAGCCCGTAAAAACTTTATGTTAAATTTTGCTCTTGGTATCATATTGGCGAAAAATGTACACGCCTCAGATGTTGTATCTCACTTCGACCCCGAGGTCGAATTAGACTCGCATATTAGGCGTGCGGAACGCTTTTTTAATGAATACGATTTGGATTATACTCAAATTCCTACTTTTTGTTTTTATGAAAATGCCGTTTGAGCAGAGTGCTGAAGACCGATATTTATTGGTTTTAACAAATGCCGATGTCAAAAATGCAATTAATATGTATCGAAGCCGTTGGTAATTGAAGTATTCTTTCAGAGCATCAAAAGCCAAAGCTGTTACCTTTGCTCGTTGCTCTCCGCTTAATCCTATTGGACGACCTGAACGGGGTTTATCATAGAGCATTTTAAGTCCTTCAATCTTGAACCGTTTAGCCCATTTTCCAAGAGAAATATAGCTAATGTCAAGATGCTCTTTTATTGCTTGAAAGTCATACCTTTATCCATCATTTGAAGCCCCATAGCTCGTTTTTGTACACGAACTTTTAAGTCTCCTTTTGATAATAATTCTTGCAATTCTTTTCTTTGACTTACTGTTAATTTGACATGTTGTTTTTTCATGCGCATTCGTTTTTGAATGCTAAATTGTAAATTTAAACGTACTTAATTTACGCGGTAGTAAGAATCGTTACTGTAAAGTTGTAGCAAAATTTAATCCAAAATATATTTTTTTAAAAAAAAAAAGACTAAATAGCTATCCTACTGAACAACGATTTTTGCAATATGTTATTAGTTGAAAAACTGATTGTTACTCAATATTTCTATTGATTAGATTGAATTCGAGTTATTTAGACGAAGAAGATTCTCTAAAAAAAACCTCTCAATATCTAAATAAAAAGGGTTCTAACATACTATCTAAAGGATTGTTAATCAACCTATTCGATAGAATCTATTAGGATGAACGAAAAGTCATTTTCGTTATATGTAAGTCATTGATTATCTATCATAGGTTTGATTGACAAATTTATCAATGTCTAGTGATTATAGTCCCAAAGACAGTATTTTCAATCGTTTTAACATATTATAAAAAAGACTTTTCGTTTGCCCTATAGAATCTCTTTAAATGAGTCTCTTGTTCAGTAGAAAACTACGGAATTGTTGTTTTTTTACGTTTTGGGTTTTAAAACAGGATAAGAATTTGGCAAAATTAGGGCTTAAATCCCTTCACGAACGATTGATATAGGAACGGGAATACTTACTATTGAGAATTAAAAAACCGCTGTGACAGAGTTGCCACAACGGTAAAAAAAACATTATCTAATGTCTTCCTATCAAAGGATTTCTCCTTTTTTAGTTTTAATTGTTAATTTGAATCGTAGCTGTGCCACAATTTTGTACAGGACAAGGAGGGGCACAAGTCACCCCTAAATCATATTTATGTTCCCCACAACCAGTCGCACTCGTGGTCATATCAACATAAGGTAAACGGTCAGGGCATACGCCCAAACTTCCAGCAGTCAAACTGCTGCCATCTACATCCGAGTCGATATTATCATTTGAGCCAGTATTAGCCATAGACGTAATACCATACATTTCGCCGCCTACCGTAAATTCATCGGTCGCAAATTGACCATCACCACCAAAGACGATAAAGTATTGTGTGGAATAGCTCATCCCTGTATAGGAATTATTGGCTACACCAGCGGGCGTAACTCCTGTAGTATCGACGTTGGTTTCATTAAAATAATATTGTCCCGTTGCAGAAGTAGTCGTCACACCAACCAAAGCACCCGTTCTATCATAAAGAGAAACATGGATGCCTGAAACACCTCGTTCGCAAGCATCTTGGATACCATTGTTGAGGGAGTCGCACCAAACGTAGTTCCCTATTTCGAGTGGCGCAGGGGCGCATAATAATTCTATATCACCCAATCCGTTGGCTTTTGCGAAATTACCCAGCGGTGCAAAAACATCATTTTGAGATGTTAATTCATATTCATTGGTCACATCTCCATTAGTCATAGACCATGTTTGTACCCCATTTGAATTTGCCTCTATAGGGTCTATCACAATTCCAATGACCTCATTAGCGCCTGATAACACAGCTAATCCGCCTGCAAATGTCTCCTCGTGAGTAGGAGTAGAATTGCCAGGTTTTATAAAATTATCATCAAAAAATTCAGGTGCCCCATCAAAAGTATCAGCAGTTCCATTCCACCTTATATTATAGTTGTTTTGGCTACAGCTATTTGTACCTTCTATACTATATGTACTTCCATCAAAACAAACTTTCAATATATCTCCTTCTCCTTGTCCTGTATACCAAGGGTTTGTCTCGCCAGAGAATGTCCCATAATTAAATCGTCCCATTTGATGACCGAAACGATCAACAAAGCCTAAAATCATATTACCTGCATCATCAAAGGCTATATCTGATAGCATCGGTTGCGGATATTGTATCTGCGGACCGTTCAAAGGGCGTGGTACCCTGATTCCCTGCATCGGTCCACAAATCTACTGTTCCTACATTAGCTCCTTCTATCGTGATGTCATAGTTTTGTTGATTGGCTGCTGTTACATTTGAATAGGCAGCAAAATAGAGCGTTACCCTCAAATTAGTGCCTGCCGATACACCAGACAAATCCGCAAAAGGGATATCCATTCCGATACTTGTACCTGAAGAAGCATAGGCATCACTATCAAATACATTATCAGGCGCATCGGTAGTGTTCTCTATTAAACGACCCATTAGACTACTGGATTCAACCGTCCCATTGTCTAAGTAGGTACTTCCGTCTTTAAAACCTGCAATTATTCGATTAGAAGAACTAAGTAGGTTCACGTATTTAAACGGATAATAAAATTTCACAATAAACTGATTAACAATTCTTTATGGGATTACATTCCACGTTTAAAAATGTCAACCTACTTAAGTAGTTTGCCTTAAAAATTGGTATAATAACCGCCTCTTACTTCGCCCTAAAATCAGTAGTTAAGACCCTGATTATCTGACCGTTGCGCCTGCCTGCCGGCAGGCAGGCTTTTTAGGGCGAAGGGCGTTATTATACCTGCCTGCGGCAGGCAGGCAAGCAATTTTGTACAGGCGCTTATTAATACCAAACATATAAGCACCTGCTACTGTAGGGCTAATATCCGTACAACCAGGGTCGGGTATAGCTACCTGACTGAGAATTGTTTTTGTGGCTATATCTATAGAAATAAGAGGGGTGTAATCCCATAATTTCAATGTTTAAGCTTACATTCACGAGTTAAAAAAAGAGAATTAATAATTTAAGTGGTGTCAGAAAAAGAATGTTTTTTCCACCATTTAGGGTTCATATTATCAAAATATTGGGACTGAACATCCAATAATTCTAAGACTTTGAGTTGTTTTTTATTTAACCCTTTCACTTTTGTTTGAAGAATTTCTTGCTTATTAGACATTACACAAACCATAATGACACTATTGAAGCAAAATTTAATGTTGCCCCACGTTGGTTTTTTAGTTTTCATTCCTTGGGGTAAAATCGCTAATGTTTCAATATCCTGATCTTTCATATTGTTATGGATTTTACGTTCTATCAAAGCAATAAGCATTAATGCGATGACATACAAAAACAGCATGGCTTCAACTCGTTCGGGTTTTTCAACAAAAACAGGAGCTACTTCTAATACTGATTTCAATGTCATAAATCTTTTTTCTAAAAAGGGTTGATTTTTATAGGCTTTCAAAACTTCCGCTTCTGATTTATCTGTATTGGTTACTAGCGGAAAAATACCGTCTTTATTAGCTGCTTGCTGTACTTGGTCTTCGTCTATAGCATACTCTAGTTCATAAGAAACCAGCGTTTTTTCTTCATATTTACTAGTTGCAGTCGGTCTACCTCTTCCTACTTTAATTTTTATTATTTCTTCTTTTGTTTTCAAATCTATTTTGAAAAAAACACGCTTTTTGCCTAATTTTTCATCTATCGCCGTTTCTATCTGTGCCGCTGTTTTTAAGTTATATTTATTGAGTTTACCGCTCAATTCTTCCAATAAACTGCTTGCTTTTTCTAACCTGTTTTTTCTGCGACTAGCATCTTGCTCTGCTTTTGAACTGCTGTGAACCCATAATAATCGGAAACCTTCTTTAGTCTTTTCTCCTTCTTTTATTCGGTAAATAGTTGTTTTACTTTTATCTCGTGGATTGATTACTCGATACCCTTCCTCCCAATGTGAGCTAAGTAACTCATTATTCTGTGGTAACTTGCTTAGTTTTTCTAAAAAATCTCTTGTTTCTTTACGACTCCTTGGCAAAATACTGATAAAAAAACCTCCGTTTTCCGAAATATGTAGCAAGTTAGCCATCGTACTTAGCTTGCTATCCGCTATGTATATGAAATCAACCTTATTCACTAAATCCCGTAAAGCATCCCAATTCGCTATATGCGTACTATCATCACTCGTATTACCACTGTAAAATTTAGTTAACAAAGGAACATAACCATCCGCACTAACCGTTAAACCAAATACCAATTGTTTGCAGTCTGGGCGATAATCTTTATTATAACCATGTCGTATCTCTACTTCACTATCCTCTGCTTTTGAATGCTCATATCCCCCTTTAAAGGTTACTGTTGTACTATCATTATGAAACTTATCTGTTCCTATTTTGTGCAATTTGATTGCTTTTCCACTCAATTCTGTTAGTATCGTATCTCGTGATGCTGAATATAGGCTATCCAAAGCTGAGCCTAAACGTTTATCATGATATTTTTGAGCTTCACTTGAAAACTCTCCCAAGCCATCTGTATAACCCGACAACCAATTCGATACTTTATACAATGGTCGAGGGCTTGATAATAGATTCAACAATAACACATTTAACACATTTCCAGTGCTTATTTCTTCTTTGCCCCTTGGTATATGCTTATCTAGTAACTCTACTATTCCTAATTCTTCTATAAAATGTTGTCCTATCGGTAATATTCCTAACTTTGTAACTTGTACTTCCATGACACAAAGTAATGCACTATCTTTTATTTCTCCAAACTACTTCAGACAACTCGTGAATGTAGGTTTAAGATTAGCGAAATTAGCGATAAAATGATTCCAAATTCCACCAAATTACTCAACAAATACCCCGAAGTAGTTCGACACTTAAATGCAGGAAAATCATTGAGAGATGTGGCGGCTCGTTGTAGTGTAGCGATTAATACGGTCAGAAAGGTAAAAAAAGCTATGGGGCAATCTTAGAAGATTTCTGCCATTGTAAATGTAAATGAGGGCGATTTCCGTTTTTATTAAAAAGTGGGGGCAGTCAAGTTCAGAGAGATTCCTCTTTTTCGTAAACGATTTCTACCACATGAATAGGTATGACCAAGTTACGACATCAATTTGCGCTGGCATATATACTGTTCGGTGAGTGCTTACATTCAAGCGACACTGTGTAACTTGACGGACTACAAAGAATAGATAACATAAAAAAGCCTTTACCCCAAAACAGGATAAAGGCAGAATTAAGTACATAAATAACATTCTTGTAGAACAAAGGATTTTTTCTTTTAATTGCGTCTACCTCGATTTAATGATAAATTAACGGGTATACAAATTTTATTAGGACAGCATTGAATGGCATTGATAGTTGTTGGACAGCATGCACCTACATTACAAGCACTCATGTTGTTGGCTTCAACATGAAAGATTTCACTTGAATCCTCCATGCCTGCCGTATTCATATCAATAATAACTGTATTGCCTGTACCGATTTGTGTGTTGGCACTATTGTACCAAATAACACCTGTTAATTCAGCATTAACAGTTAAAGTAGCAGTATGCCCTGCTTTATTACAAATTTCAGTAGGCGGATTAGGAGTATTGATAATTAAATTGACAATTTGTTCAGCGGAACAAGTCGCATCATCGGTATTAGTGGCTGTTATACGATAGCTATAGGAACCTGGTGCTGTCGGAAATGCGTTTAAGATAGCACTAGTTTGACCTACGATTATAGCAGTGCCACTATTATCTGTACCATTGTTATTGCTCCATTGATAGGTCACTGCTACGCCATTACTTACACTTGTAGTTAGATTGGCTGCAGTAAAACTTCCGCCTTCGCAGATGCTTTCATCTGTGAGGGGCGTTAAGATTGGATTGATGCAAGCACAAGTTGTTGAATTTAAGGTAACATTACGATCTACAAAACACCCTGCACTATTAAATATACGAACGGTATAGTCTTGCGAAACCGCAGGATTTGCTAAATCATTAATTTCTGTGCCCGTTGTAATACTTGCTGCACTTGAAGGAATCGCACTTCCCGAATTAAAGGTATTGCCTGTACTGTATTGATAGGTGTCTCCTGCACTAAATCCACTTATGGTTATTGTTCCATCGCTGTTTGTGGTAGCGCCTGAACAAGTCGGGGAACTTATGGTGGCTGTTGCCGTCGGTAAGGGATGGACAGTAATGGTTACACAATTACTGGTATCTGCGCAGGTTAAAAGCCCAATCATGTTGGTCACTATTACTCGGTAGTAGGTAGTTACTGTTATGTTTGACGGATCATAAGTAGCGGAAGTAGCACTTCCAATATCCGTAAAACCAGTTGAACAATCAATTGTACTACTTTGCCATTGATAAGTTAAAGTACCATTACCCATGGCAGCCGTTGTTACGGTAAATGCCACAGGATCTTCCCCGATACAAATAGGTTGGTCAGCTGTAATCACAGGTGCAGTCACTTCACAAGGAATGAACCCAAAATCAACTGTCAAATTACTAAACAAATCTGCTGAGGGAGTACCCGTGGTAGAACCTGCTACATAAGTTCCTGGTTCTGTTTCTGAAGTTGGTTCAGGAGTGCCGAGCGTCACCACACCTGAACGAGTAGCCCCACTAACTTGAGTATCTAAACCATTATCATTCAAATCGCCATCCGTATCAGGGTCAGCTTCTTGATTTGCACCCGTAGAAGATAGAAAATTTTCCAAGTTATTTCCACTTGTAAAATTAGTGGCCAAAACTTCTACGATATAATCCCCTGCTGGTAAATTATCAAAACGGTAATATCCACCGTTCGCCGTCGTTACGGTCAAAGCTTGGTCGCCTGTAGTATTAGGAGCACTATCATAAACACTTCCGTCGCTATTGAGTAATTGCAATACTACACCGTCGATGCCTGTTTCTCCCCCGTTTAAATCGCCTGAATTATCGGTGTCGGTAAAGACTTGGTTTCCTAAAGAATAGAACACACAAGTCACCCCTAAATCATACTTATGTTCCCCACAACCAGTCGCACTCGTGGTCATATCAATATATGGTAAACCGTCAGGGCGTACGCCTAAACTTCCAGCAGTCAAACTGCTGCCATCTACATCCGAGTCGATATTATCATTTGAGCCAGTATTAGCCATAGACGTAATACCATACATTTCGCCGCCTACCGTAAATTCATCGGTCGCAAATTGACCATCACCACCAAAGACAATAAAGTATTGCGTGGAATAGCTCATCCCTGTATAGGAATTATTGGCTACACCTGCGGGCGTAACTCCTGTAGTATCTACGTTGGTTTCATTAAAATAATATTGTCCAGTTGCAGAAGTAGTCGTCACACCAACCAAAGCACCCGTTCTATCATAAAGAGAAACATGGATGCCTGAAACACCTCGTTCGCAAGCATCTTGGATACCATTGTTGAGGGAGTCGCACCAAACGTAGTTCCCTATTTCGAGGGGAGCAGGCGCGCATAATAATTCTATATCACCCAATCCATTGGCTTTTGCGAAATTACCCAGCGGTGCAAAAACATCATTTTGAGATGTTAATTCATATTCATTGGTCACATCTCCATTAGTCATAGACCATGTTTGTACCCCATTTGAATTT